>SNQJ01S0041188.1:36793-60284 GCA_010110895.2 Picea sitchensis
TCCCCCCCATATCAACCTATTGTTGGAATTCCATACACATTTAGTAGTATTCCCTCTAACTCCCTTCCCCAAGTAGTATGGGGCATAACCTAGTACAACCAATAACTACTATGTCCCCTCTAGGCATACATGTTACTACACATGTACATAGACACACTTGCAACAATCAGAACTGTAGAAGGAGGGTGTCCACGTGATATCCCTAGTATGGGAACTCTCATCAAAATAACTCATACTATCCATTTCCAATCCCACTACAAGCCCGTGTTATGCCTCCACAAGCTCAACATTGGATCGGTGTCAACTTCATTTAACCTACACAAATTCAACAAGTTAAAAAATTTGAACAACTGAACCTATATAACTTTGCTACTCCATAGAATAATGGGAGGAAGAAAGGAAATAAAAATTTGAATGGAAACTGAGGATAGGGTGGAAACCACCAAAACCAAAATGAGAATATTAGGGGAAATGCTAATGCTAGAAACTAAAACCAAAATGATAGTAATAATAATAACTAGAGGAAACAAGGGAAGAACAACAATCTTCGGATGAACATTCCTCACACCTTGTTTTGTGAATATGTTCACTACACTCACCATTACCCTCAAATCATGAATTTCAAATGAATGAAGGAATATATGGTGATTTGAGGTCCCCCTTCCCTCAGGGGATTGCACCTCCCTAGTAAAAGTTCCCTCAACCTACAAAACTATATATACTATACAACCCCTTCCCCTAAAAAGTAATTTTCACTATCCAACAAGAAAATGTGTCCTCCACCCATCCTTTAGAACAATACCCAAATTTGGGATAAGCTCAATCTATATATCCTAATTTCCGTAGCATATTCATGAACTCAACATATATACATCTACAAACTCACAACCAGATGTACGGTATGCCTTCGGACTTCCCCATGACAACATTGGATTCCACCTAATCACTAGCTAGCACACCCTTGATGATCCCACATCCTAGGTCCTACAAACAAGTCCTTCTCAAAGGAAGTATTTTCTATCAACATTGGGGATAGGTGATGCCTCTGACTCATGCCTCATCATTTTTTGTCTTCTCCCATCCTTGTTGACTTTCCAAATCCCAATACTAGTTAAAAACATCACCATCCACTAATGCATTATAGACAAGGGATCACCTATTTTCATAATTTTCAAGAAATTATGGCATAAGTTATGATCCCTTGAGATGAACCCTTGTTCTATCACCCTTTGGGAATATGATGATCACTCATCACAACCCAATGAAATTTTCCAAATTTCCCCTTGGGGATAGTGGGGAAAAATTAGGTTGATTGATATCGAGGTCATAGATGCCCCCTTGGGCTACAACATCCTACTAGGATGCAATTATATTTATGTGATGAAGGTATTTTCTTTGTTGGTGTTTCAAAATGTGGTACTTCGTCAATATAGGAAGGTTAACAAAGTAGATGTTGGAAAAAATAATCCTCGCACTTAATCAACTGGGAACGAGTAGACAAACTTTAAAGAAGGAAATAAATGAAAAACACATAGTAAAAAGAGATTTTTCCCTGGAAACACAAAACTAGGAAAACCATCATTCCTTGAGCATATTGCCTTATTTCTTATTCATTCATTGAATAAAGAGTGACATGACTAACCTTTTTCTACACTAAATACACAATCACCATCATACTCTCTTTCTTTACACATTAACAAATCTGTACCCAACTTTGATTTCATCTACATGACCAACAACAATAATGTGAACACCAACTAATTACAATTACAACACTCCTTATTTATATTAGGATTTTCAACATGAAAAACCCTAAATCATGGCACCCAAAAATAGTTACAAATCCACACATATAATTGGTTACAATCCCACAAATCTTGGGATTCTATTATAGTCGAATACCATTTGAATACCCAGTTGGCTACCAGGCTGACCTCTATTCATTCTTCAGTCAACTACCACTCAACCTCCTATCGATTGAACTTTCAATGATCCCACTTGACCACTTGTACCTTTGAATTTATGGTCAATCACTTCAACCTTGACTTCTCATTCGATCCCTTTTTCCTTGAGTTAACTCATCGATATCACCCAGTTGATCCATCTCGAATAGACAATTAGATGTATATTCATTCACTGTGAAGAATATAACAACCAAACATTCTCCAACTTGTCATTCTTTGATGATATACAAGAACTTGAAATTATGTTCACATAACTAGGGAAACAATCCCCATTTCCTCTCTACACGAAGAGAACTTCACAAAACTCATAGAATTGGAATGAGTCTACCATGTTTTCCAAAGTGTCTACCTTATCTAACAACACCTTCTTTATTTCCACCATGTCTCTCACGAAATGGTATTGCACATCAAAATTATTCATCTTGGAATCATAAGCTAGTTTCTTTGCTATAAATATCGCACTTTGACTATTAAATTTATCTTAATAGTCCTCTTCTCAAACCCAATCCCTAAAAATAGTTGATGAAGCCATAACAATTATTTTCTTGCATTAGTTTCCTCCATGTATTCAACTTCTATTTTTGATAGGGATACAACCGCATGTCACTTACTCATCTATCTTATTTCTCCACAAAATATATTGAACATATATCCACTAGTCTACCTTCATCCATCTAGGTCTCTAGCCCAGTTGGTGTTGAAAAATCCATGTACTTATACTTCCCTGTTACTTTCAGGTTTCCCTTGGTAGCACATATAATAATTTCTTATTCTAGGAAAGTACCTAAACAATCTCTTGATAATCATCTAGTGTTTTTTTATAGGTTTCAGCATGTATCTTCTCAATGATTCCACTACATGAGAAATATATGGTCAAGTGCATGCCATCACATACACAAAATACCAACAACATTGGCATAGAGAACATTTTCCATGTCCTCTATTTATTCTTGTGTATTTGGATACTATTCAACAATTAGTTTTTCTCTCATAGGAATTTGTACCTTGATCAATTTTCAATCCAACATGTTGAAATGCTTCAATATTATTTCAATATACTTTCTCTGATTTAACCAAATATTTCTAACTTCCCTATCTCTCTTGATCTCCATTTCTAGAATGAAGTTCAGAGCACCAATATCCTTCATGTCGAACTTGGAGGACAACTATATCTTCACCTCCTTTATTGTGTCCATGTTGTTTCTCACTAGCAACTTATCATCGACATACAAAGCTACATATATGAAACACCCACCTTCTTCCTTGGAATATACACAATGATCATCTTTTCTTCTCAAAAATCCCAAACTAAGGATGTATGTGTCACAATTTTGGTACCACATCCTTTGTGATTGCTTTAGACCATAAGGGTATCTCTTTAATTTGCACACTATCCCTTTGTTTCCCTTTACTGCAAACCTTTCAAATTGTTTCATTTAGATTTCATCTTCCAAGTCCCCATGTAGGAATGATCTGTTCACATATATTTTATCTATTTCAAGATCAAATAATGTAGCCATAGACAATAGTAGTCTAATGGAAGTTAATTTTTTAACATAAAAAAAAATATCACTGAATTCAACTCCCTCGACTTGGGAATACCATTTCTATATCGATCAATCTTTGAATTTCTCAACTTGAATTGTTGCATTAA
The DNA here is from genome assembly GCA_010110895.2 of Picea sitchensis. Taxonomy (NCBI): domain Eukaryota; kingdom Viridiplantae; phylum Streptophyta; class Pinopsida; order Pinales; family Pinaceae; genus Picea; species Picea sitchensis. The sequence goes on from SNQJ01S0041188.1 coordinate 40,412, forward strand.
ATGTTTTCTTAAACACCCACTTTCTACCGATAGGTTTCCTTCTTTACGTAGCTCTACCAAATCCCATGTCTCATTCTTGTGAAAGTATTACATTTATTCGACCATGGTGTCCTTCTAGAGTTAACCCTCTGTTGATTCAACTACCTCCCTACCAAACTTGGGGTCCTTGTTCGTGGAAGATAAAACAAATGAAAAATGGAAATTAGGTGGACTATACCTTTTAGTTGGTTTCCTTAATTGTTCAGACCTCCTTACAACCATAGTTGCTTGTTCCATTGATCCGAAAATCCTTATATGCTAATTTATTCTTTAAGCATATTTTTTAACATCTAACTTGTTTAAGAATATTTTTTGATTGTATTGAGAACTTTGTAGAACACTTGTGAATCTTTTACTTATCCAAAACTTCGTGAAATGATGAGTAATTTTCAGAATAATGTGAGATAACACACCAAAAAATAAAAGAACCATGAAGATAACATTTGATGACATAGTTCACCTCTCTTAGGCTACATCTCCAAGTTCCCTTTAACAGTGAGACTACTCTTCATTAATCTCAAATGTCAAAAATTATAATGAAAATGGACTTACAAAGACAAAATTGAAGTCACTCTTCAATTCTTCCACTCAAACCCATAAATAGAGGTTACCATTGAATTCCTCTTGAAATTATGAGAAAAATGAGTATAAACTTGACCATATTATGAATTGGCTCAATCTGACTCTATTCACACAACAAATGATGCACTTTGGATCTTATACATGTAAATATGAAATAAGACTTTCATAGACATCATCTTAGCACAAAATAAACATGATCATCATGTTCCTCTCGAAAAAACGAGAAGAACGAGTATAAACAAGGCTATGTTTGGACATGGTGCTCAATGACATGCAATAAAAGACAACACCATCATGATTCCACTCCTTGGAATGTATCCCAATGCAACTTTCCATAACGTGCAGGGAAATCTATGAACTCTTGTCTTCCTCGGGATTCATTCCCGACCTAAATAGGGAAGATACCCAACTATGGTCTGAACCTCTAGTTAAATGCAACATCAAGTTAAAACTATTCTCATGGGAATCTGCACAACATATGGCACCATTGGCACTATGGTTAAGGCTATGGTATGTGTGGAAGGAGGTCACGGGTTCAACCCCCACAGACCTCTCCCCCCTTTTGGCACTTTTTTATATTGTTATATGCTATATATAACATATAATTTATATAGTTCAGATCGCCCATGAATTTCGGGTTTAACATTAATACATATAAAACCATAGGATCAAAGGCTATGCCCTCAGTTTTATTTATCTTCCATTTGAACTTTGTATTAAAATTAAATATAAATGGAAACATATATGGTTAAGTCACATTCCATGGGTGTAATGGTAAGCCATTAGAAGTTTGGGCGAGAGACTCGGGTTCGATCCTCCAGGCTCTAACAAAATTTTATCCAATATTATCCATATTAGGATAATGGGAGACTACCACATGGTGGTCTCTCATTGGTCCACATGTTCCTGTACAATCATGCCACGTGTTGAAATATAATTGGTCCACTCGAACTATATAGACACCTTGTCACCTTGCCAAATCAATTGCAGGATATGCCACTTGTCTCCATATGGTGTTTCCACGTCAATGTTGTATGAACCTATAAAGATGTGTATGGATGTGCCACATGTAACCCTTCCAATAGTTCCACGTTTCACCCCCTTTTAACTTTTGACATGTTTGACCAAAACTTCAAGGGGTCATAACTTTCTCATACAAACTCCATTTGAGGTGATTTTTTCATTTTTGGAAATATCTCGCCGAGCTCTACGCAATGAAGTCATTTTTTTTTATATCATTTGAGATGATCAAATCTTGAGTATTTATGGATCCTCCTAGACCTATTTAAGTGTTTCAGATCCTCCTAGATCACACCTTCCCATTAAAGAATTTTTGGACCTCCAAGAGTATAAATATTTCAAAAACTTGGTGATGATAACTCTCTCACTGTTCCACCTTGTTGAATTGATTTTCACAGTTTATTCAACAACTTAGTGATGAAAAGTCTTCCTCACTCATCCAACTTGTTGAAATTTTTCTGATTCCCATCTTGGTCTTGATTTTTTGGATCTTCATCTTGTATACATATTTGATCTCCTTCTTGAAATTTCATAAACTCAAGGAAAACCAATCGAGATGAGTGTACTTCTATCTGCTTCTCTGGAACATGGCTCTGAATTTGTCTCCTAACAATAGATCTAACTCTTTTCTCATGGCTATTGGTACTAATTTAGATTTATCTATCGTTCTGGCTAATTGATTCCTTCATCACAAACGTTTTCTCATTGATTTTTCACTATGAAATATCTAGAACTGAATCCTAACTCAACATTCACTCCCATCTCCTTCTCTATTAAAGCTATTCCATCCTGGCAATGATAAAATCAATTCAAATGTTGATCTATGCCTCATGCATATGGCTTAACTATTCATGTATTATTGATGTATCTATAGGTTTCTATGAATGAATTCCATGTTCATTTCCTCTTTCATGCCCTTTTGGATCTTCATCTTGGATAAATATTTGATCTCCTTCTTGAAATTTCATAAACTCAAGGAAAACCAATCTAGATGAGTGTACTTCTATCTGCTTCTTTGGAACATGGCTCTGAATTTGTCTCCTAACAATATCTCTAACTCTTTTCTCATGGCTATTGGTACTAATTTAGATTTATCTATTGTTCTGGCTAATTGATTCCTTCATCACAAATGTTTTCTCATTGATTATTCACTATGAAATATATAGAACTGAATCCTAACTCAACATTCACTCCCATCTCCTTCTCTATTGAAGCTATTCCATCCTGGCAATGATAAAATCAATTCAAATGTTGATCTATGCCTCACGCATATGGATTAACTATTCATGTACTGTTGATGTATCTATAGGTTTCTATGAATGAATTCCATGTTCATTTCCTCTTTCATGCCCTGAAAGAAAACAAAAATATGTTCTCCACAAACATTTGTACCACTTGACTTTATTCTACTCAAGTTATACATCTACATGAACATGGAATAACATCTTGGAGATATTTATAACATACATAATTACCAATTATTTATGTCTTATCTCTAAGAAGGATATTCCCTTACCAACTCTAGGAAGATTAACATTACTAGGATGCTCTTCCCTCTCTCAATCTACTTGTTTCAACTGCCTGCATTATTCCATTCCTTCACATTCGGTACTTCAGAGTAAGAATGATATTACATAGAAAATTTGATCCATATGCAGTTCATTAGATGTTAATAAGACAATTATTATTGTCTTCATTGTTGGTGAAGAAATTTAGAAATCCTTATAATATTCCTCTCAATCTTGAAAATTCTATAAAAGTGGCTATATATAAATCCCTACAAGATTCCTCTCACTCTTGAAATTCTCTAAAAGTGGCTAAAACTCCCTCTATTATAACAATAGAAATAGACTTAGAAGGTATTTACATATGCATACTAACTTTGCAAATTACAAATACACATATTTACAATATTTCCAAAATGGAATCTTTTGATACCTATCCAGGAAAAAGATAGGTGGATTCTTCATGAAATCATTCTTCCAATAGTATTGGAATGATTCTTACAACTTCCTATCTCTGAAAATTCCTCTGATGTTGATGATGAATTTGACAATGAATATGATAATGAATCTCATGTTGAATCCAAGAAACCATTGGATCCAATTAGAGGTATTCCTAGTAACCTATACAACCTCTCCTTTCGAACACCAAGAATCACTATTGTTTCTTGAGTAGCTTCTTTTCAATACACAAGTACATGTTCATCCTAGAAAAAACCTGCATATCCTTCATCTTCGAAATTTGAAACTGAGAGTAGGTTTACTTTTAAATATGGAACATATAGAATATGTTATATTCCCAGAAATCCTCTTGACTCAAGCTGAAATATTACATAAAGAACTACTCTTACTTCTTGTATGGTGTTAGTTCCAGATTATACATAGAAATTTGTGTCGATTTCTGAGAAAGTAAGGAATACCGATATCATTCCTGTCATGTGGTGAGATGTGCCACTGTTCATGACCCATACCTCGATGTCTTCATATGTTACACTATTAAGACTAGCCATTAAGAATAATTCATTCTCAACTCTCTCAACAAGACTATTAACTTTAGTTAGGGTTGCTACCTGTATTCTTGTAAGTTCCCTTACATCTTCTTGGTTCTTCTTCAGACATAAGTGTGGAAAAAGTGTCCAAAAATTCTCAATGTGATGTCCACTTTTACCACAATAAGAGTAGGGTTTCATGTTCCCACCTTGGAACCCCAATCTCTTCTTGTCATTCCCCCTTTTCTTCTATCTTGGAAAATGACCTTTTCTTTTGACCTTCTTCTGGGATGGATTTTATTGTAAGTATTGTCTTCTCTGAAATTTCTCCATACTATGGTTACTAGTTCCACATGAAGCACATGGATATGTAGACCATAAATTCATACCAGTCTTACTACTGGGAAATGTCTTCATTCCCTCTTTGGAATGCACATCTCTTCCTAGAGATGTATTGCATATATTACCTTTCCCTAGGCTGAAAGGTAATACCAACTTCTCATGAAGGACCTCTTCATTTAAATTTCTCCCTACTTCAACCATCCTTCAGAATTCTCCATCTTGACGGGGCGAATAATATAATTAATTATCTCCCTTAGTTATTATATACAAACCTTTTGTAGGATATAGTCCCTCTTGCATAAGATACTTTTAATTATTCACTTGCCCATATTCATGGAATGGTGCCAATATCTGGTCCTTATCCTGAAACATTCTTTCAAATTCATGAAAAATACCTCTATGGAATTTCTCATAACATATCAATTGATCTTGAAGCTTCTGCTTCTCCTCCTTGAGAGATTGTAGTTGCATCCTTAATTGATAATTCTCCTTTTGAATCTATCGGTTCATGTCCTTCTGTAGCCTTAACTTCATGAGAGATTTACTCATGTTTTATTCTATAACAAAGAGATCTGTGCTACGAAGTCTTCAAACACCTTCACCAACTTGAGTCTTGGACCTCGTCACATTCACTTGTCAAAACTAGTTTTGATACCAACCTGATCCAAAAATAATTAAATGATAATTTATTCTTTAAACACACTTTTTAACATATAATTTGATTTAGAATATTTCTTGATCATATTGACAACTTTGCAGAACACTTGTGAATATTTTACTTGTACAATACTTCATGAAATGATGAATAATTTGCAGAATAATGTGAGAAAAAACAATAGAAAATAAAAGAACAATGAAGACATTATTTGATGATGGAGTTAAAATCTCCTAGGCTACATATCCAAGTTCCTTTTAACAGTGAGAATGTTCTTCATTAATCTCAAATGTCAAAAATTACAATGAAAATGGACTTACAAAGCCAATCTTGAAGTCACTCTTCAAATATGCTTCTCAAACCTATAAATAGAGGTTACCATTGAATTCCTCTTGAAATTGTGAGAAAAATGAGTATAAACTTGACCCTACTATGAACTGGCTCAATATGACCTTCTTTACACACCAAACGATGCACTATGGCTCTCATACATGGAAATCGCAACTAAGACTTTCATAGACATCATCTTAAAAAAAAAAAAACATCATCATCATGCTCCTCTTAAAAAATTGAGAAGACTGAGTATAAACAAGGCTATGTTTGGACATGGTGCTCAATGGCATGCAAAACAAGAAAAATCCATGATGTTTACACTCCTCGACATGCATCCCAATGCACTGTCCATACCCACCACATAAATTTGTGCACTCTTTTCTTCCCTGGAATCCATGCCCAACCTAAATAGGGTGTGGACCCACTCATGGTCTAAACATCTAGTTAATTGCAACATCAAGTTAAAAATATTCCCGTGGGAATATCGACAACATATGGCATTATTGGCGCATTAGTTAAGGCTTTGGTATGTATGGGATGAGGTCATGGGTTCGACCCCCGTGGACCTCCCCCCCCTTTTAGTGCTTTGTTATATTGTTTTATGTTATATATAACATATATTTTATATAGTTTGGACCACCCATGAATTTTGGGTTTAACATTAATGCATATACAACTATAGGATAGAGGGATATTCCCTTGGTCCTATTTATCCACCATTTGAACCTTTTATTAAACTTAAATATAAACATAAGCATATACAGTTAAGTCACATGTTGTGGATGTAATGGTAAGTCATTGGAATGTTGGGCGAGATACCCAGGTTCGATCCTCTGGGATCTAACAAAAAATTATCCAATCTTATCCGTATTAGGTTAGTGGGAGACTGCCACATGGTGGTCTGTCATTGGTCCACCTGTTCTTGTACAATCATACCACATGTCGAAATATGATTGGTCCACTCGGATTGAACAAACACCTGATCACCTTACCAACTTAGTTGTATGATATGCCACATGTCACCTTGTGGTTCTTCCATGTCAGTGTTGTATGGACTTATACAAATGTGCCACATGTCACCCTTATAGTTGTGCCACATGGAACCCCCTTTTGACTTTTAATCTGTTTGACCAAAACTTTTAGGGGTCATAACTTTCTCATAAAAAATCCGTTTGAGGTGATTTTTGTGTCATTAGAAAGATCTCGCCGAGATCTACACAATGAAGTCATTTTAGAGAGAATGCGAGACAATCAAATTTTGAGCATTTGTGGATCGTCCTAGACCTCTTTAAGTGTTTCATATCATCTTGGATCACCGACCTCTTTATTTTATTTAGTTGGATTATTTGAATCATGTTCTTCATTCCTTAGCTCAAACACCAGATTCTCTAATTCTTTCTCCACTTGAACCTCTTTAGGCTTGGAAGTTCCTCCAAATTAGTTCAATAAAACATCTCGACTATACATTATTTTCCGCAATAGAGGATCCCATAGCTTATATCATTTTATTCGATCCTTATAGCTGATGAAAATATACTTGGTTTCCTTATTATCTATATTGTTCCTCTTTTCCTTTGGAACATGCATAAATGCATCAGAGCTAAAGACTCCAAGATTCTAAAGAGAAGCCTTTTTACCAAACCATACCTCATGTGGAGTCTTGTTTACTAGTGTTTATGAAGGAGACCTATTTACCAGTTATTTTTCAGTTCCAATTTCCTCTTCCCCAAATTCTTGTGCAATCATAGCATCACTAAGAATGTTTCTTGCCTTATCCATTAATGTCTAGTTCATTATTTTAGAAAATACATTTTTTGGGGGGTATATTCCATGGTATTTTGGTGTGCTCTATCACATTTCTTTCAGAACTGCTCAAAATCCTTTCCACATAATTCACATCCATTGTTTTCTCTTAGAAACTTGATCTTGTTATTTGTCTGGTTTTCCAAAAGAGTTTTAAATTCTTTGAATTTCTCGAAAACCTCTAATTTCTTCCTTAGGAAATATAGTGATGTCTTCCTAAAAAATCATCTATGAAGGAAATGTGATACAAAGATCCTCCTAGTGAACGGAAAGGTATAAGCCCAAACCCCTCACAATGTATAAATTCTAGAATCCCATTTTCCCTTGTAGTACCACATGGGAATCTAACCTGATTTTGTTTTTCATATGTGCAATGTTGACAAAAATTGAATTTCAAATTACAATCATGAAAACTTTCTTCGACCATACCTTTACTGTTCATAGCTCAAAGTCCTTTTTTTTTCCAATGTTTCCCATCCTTTGGTGCCATAACATTGTTGGGTAGACTTGACGAAGAATAATCAAGTTGGTTGGAATTTACTAAGTTGAGTTGAGTCTCAGTCGAGTCGAATTTAGAAACAATGTTGCATCCATTCATATTTCAACTTGACACTCTCTAGTAACTTGTATGGGGTTCCAATCTGAAATCCTTTGTGGATGGCCACTCCACATGATGTTTGCGCATCCTTATTAAAATGGAAGCTCCTGAGTCACTCATTTCTTACAGTAGATATAATGACTGGCCACAAACTCGAGAATGAAGCCTGTATGGAAGTTTCTTATTCGTATTATGTGTAATTATTAGTTGAATGCTAACTTGTCCAAGCATTTTGTTTGTTGAATCATTCCCCAAGAATATGTCTCCCCTTTCATATCTCTTATACTCACACAACCATTATTTGTGGGGTGTGATGTGAAATAATGCACTTGAGTCCATTGTAAGTTTTAAACCTGCAGTAGGCGTACATGTGAGACAACAAGTAATACGAGAAATTAATCGATGGCTCAGCCTACGAATTACACAAAGATTTTTATGCAGGAAATCCTGTTGGGAAAACCTTTTCTTATTTTCTAGGTATGTTGAATTTCAGATTAAGCCATACAATGTATACGGCGGAACTTTGGGCATTTTAAGTAGATGGCGAAACCCTAATCATTTAATCACGGGGTTAGTTACAAATCCATAAAAATAGCAGGTTAGCCGTGTTGTGGCCACACACACATGAAATAATATAACACATACCCAGCGTTCTCCCACTTACAACTTGTTTTCTTTGCATACAGGGGTCCACAGAGTTATATAATCAACAATCTAGAATTGTAATGCCATTGTTTACTCTACACGGAGAAATTTTACATTGCTCCACCGGACTTTGTTAATGAGTTTGCATCATTCTTCAAAGTGTCATCCTTTTTACCTAGAAACACCTTCTTTTCCTCGTATGTCTCTCACAAGGTGATACTAAACATCAATATGCTTTGTCTTGAATGATAAGCTGGGTTCTTTTCGGGGAATATTGCACTCTGGTATTGATCTAATCTCCGCAGGCGGTGGCGCACCAACCCAATACCTAAACACAATCTTTGCTTAACCATCTTGCTTCCTTGCTTGCATGAGGAATTCCATGTATTGACTTATTGGTTAGAGTGCCACTATAGCCTGTCTTTTTCTCGTCCAAATGATTGCTCCTCCAAATGGGTTAAACACATACCCTCTTGTAGATATTTTTTGATCTAGATATCCAACCCAATCTGCATTAAAAAGGCCATGTATGTCCACCACTCTATCAATCCAGTCTTCGCCAGTGGCACAATCCATAGCGGGTGGTTGCCACAAGAATCCCGAAGACCCTCTTTCTTCAATCCCATTGCTCCGCTTCGGTTTTGACCTTAAAACTCAAAGCTCCCATAATGCAATGCGGTCTAGGTACAAACCGTTTTGTACATCAGGCTCTCCATTGCTAGCATATGGAATGGGACTAATACTATTCTTCTTGTGTCTTTGGGTACTGATTTGTAGATAACTTTACGCCTATAGGAATAAGAACCTTGGTAGGTTTACTTCCATGCATATTAAACCCTACAATATTGTCTCAATTATATTTTCTTCTTATTCCAACCCGAGTTTCACAGTCTCTTTTAATCTCCATTCCTGGAATGAAGTTAGCAACTTATCGGTAATGTAATGTCAAATTTGCGGAGGGATGGCTGGAACCACCTCATAGTATCCATGTTATTTCCCTGCAACAACTTGTATCATCAACATACAACTGCTACCCTTCGAAGTGATTACCAACTTGCTTGGAATATACGATTGATCAACCCTAAACTTCGCTACAAATCTAATCAAAGGTATGTTAATCCAAACTTTTTGGTACCACATCCCTAGGTGGTGCTTGGGGCGATATAGTGACTTCTTTAAAAACTGATTTAGCTCTTTCTTTCCCTTCACTACAAAGCCTTTATGGCTACTTCATGTGAATTTCTTCTTCGGATCCCAATATTAGGAATGTTAAACACATCCATTTTGTTCCACTTCAAGATCAACAACAATAATAGATAAAATGATCTAATAGAAGTTAATAACAGCATAGCAGGGAAAAAATCTCCGCCGAGATTGTCTCTACACAGGATAACCTTTTTCTGTAACTGACTTTGTATTTCCTCCATTTTATCTATTGCATTAAACTTCTTCTTGAACAATGTTTCTACCAATGAGCTTTTCTTCAAGATGGCAACTCAAATATATCCATGCCTCATTCTTATCCAAGGCGTCCGTTGCATCGGCAATGGCCTTCTTCAATTATACTATCCTCACAGATTCTTTGCTTCCACGGCAGGTTCACAGGATCATCGGTAGTAATGAATAAAAGCAAAATTGGAATGATAGAAAATCAGGTGGACTAACGCATTTTCTGGTTTCCTTCCTATCTCTCATTAGTCTCCTCAATGGGGTGTGAGGTTCTTCTTCTTCTTATTACCCTTCCTTTGCTTCCTCGCCGGATGGTGGATTTTGCATCGTCCAACTCCAGCTCTATTTTCTCGGGTTCGTCTTGCATTGGTGGAATTCTTGTTTGGACATCTTTTTCTCGAAGCAACATCTAAATGTTGTGATGTTTCTTGGTTTTGGGTTGAGAGGCATAACCTTTCCACCATCTTTATAACCAATATAGATACACTTTTCATCTTTATTATCTAGCGCTCCCTATTTTCTTTGGAACATGTACATAATCATCACAACCAAACACTCTAAGATGTTGAAGGGTTTCTTTCAGGATATTGCTACCACCGTGTGAATTTGTATCATCCAAATGAGGGTGATGATTGACCAGTGGCATTGCCCTTTTTCGTTACCTACGCCCATAATTCTTATACAACACGGCCTTGCGTTGAGCATGCTCCTTTTTTCCATCGGTCAATGCTTTTCCTTTTTGCAACTCCATTCTGTGAGGATTGTATGGAGTAGTCTTATGCCTAGCTATACCACACTTCTTACGATTGCCAAGATTCATTTAGTGAATTATCCGTATTATCATTTCTCAATACCTTTATTTTCTTACATGTGATTTTCTACTAGAGCTAAAATAACAGTTTATCGATACCCTCGGATTTATTTTGAAAATAAAATCCATTTGTTCCTTGAAAAATCATCTATGAATGAAACTATAATGCAATTTACCTAGGTATGGAACATAGGCGGTTGGCTTTATAATTATTCTTATCAACTCTAATATCCCCTTACTCATGGCACCGGATGGAATCTTACCGATTTTGTTTTCATATGTAGAATTTTCCACGAAATTAGGAAATCGAGGAGTGCAATTAGACAGCACCTTCAATCATACCTTTACCATGTAAGGTTCGAAGGCCCTTTGTGTATACTTAGTCTTTGATGCCACAACTTGGTCTTCTTTTCTAGGACAATGTTGATTCTTGTCTCCTTCATTTTTCTACTCAAAGACCATGAGCTGACACACCCATTGGTATAAAGTTCTTAACGAAACGTACATATTTCCACAATGAACTCCCCTCATCAACACTATTGCTCACACATATTGCAAATTATTTCTTTTTTCAAATCGGTTTCCTCTGCATCCTCGACTTGCTAGGATATTGGGCTCATGTCTAGTTTTTGGAATGTGTAGAACCAGGAAGAGTTCTAATCCTTCATCATTTAGCAGCAACAGCATTCCACGTCCCAAGATTTTTGTTGTCGAGTCATCTCCTAGGAATACATCACCTACATCATATTTTCGCTTATTGAGAGAACTCCTCACGAGGAGTCATATGGTATGATGCACACGAGTCGATCAAACATACATCATGATCGCATATTACTTGTATATGGTATGTAAACATCACATCCTTCTTCAATGGAAGTTTTCACCCTCGTGGAAGAGGTACTATCAGGATCCCTTTGGTTTTCAACCTTCTTAAACTTACATGATCTTTCTTATGAAATTACCAGAACACCACACTTCGACATTTCCTCAAGGTTTCACGGAGACTTAGATCTACCTATAGATTTAGATCTCCATCCAAGGCTTACCGAGGGGTTCCACATCTTGGAGTGCATCCCCTCTTACAAAATAAAGAATGCATTATTTGTGACCATCCATTACTTTTTCACCTCATCTCTTAGGATATAAAGTTCCTTCATTCTCCTTTAATGTAGATTGAGTGGTAATACACGGTAGTCACTATAGTTGAAAAGGTGAATTTTAAACAACCAAGTGAAACATAAAATTATCAACCCAGGGATCTTTTGTTTCAAAGGTGGTGCCTTGTATACTCAATTCCAAAGCATTTGGTGTTGTGAGTAAAGAAATCATTCTATCTAAACTTCTTTGAAATGGGCCGGAAGATTGTATCCGCGAGGAAAGAGACCTCCCTATTCCAATTCTTTATAATTCAAATTAAGAATCACGGATTTGTTTAAAATAACATTTACCAATGGGTAGGACAAACTATCTTGTAATCCCACGGAGAAACCGGGACCCTTACTCTCGAAACATAGACTCGATTTACTAACACTCTTTCATGAAGCAATAATCTTGGAGAAAACAATAAGCTCTATCTAGCAGAACAAAGCTTTAGTTCCTTCCTGTTTAAGCAAGAACCTTGGGCCCCTTGCCACTTACTTCCATTTAGCACACTTGTGAGATTGAAGTCTCAAGATGAATGGTAGTTTGATTCCTTTTCTTTCTAGCGGGATCTCCTAATCGGTTCGGTGCTGCGGAAAAATAGGCAGTGGTAAGATGTTTTGGTTCCTTCCCGCTACGAGTAGGGACGCCGTCGCAAACTATACTTACACACTTCTGGGGCGGTGAAAGGAATCGAGAGACAAGGTGTTACTTGATCCAACTGCATGCGAGGACTACTTAACAAGTTTCGGCTAGCACACTTGCGAGGTGGGAGTTCTGAGGAGAGACAAGTGTTGCTGAGTCCCTTTAGGCGAGGACTTTTAACCAAATCTACAGCTGGCACTTGCGGGGATAAAGGGAGTTCTATAGGAACAAAGGGTGTTACAATCCCTTCACAGGTACGGCGGGGACTTTTAACCGGATCTGTTTAACACAGCTGCGGGGAAAGAGATCACAGAAGTCAAGATGGCTAAAGAGTTCCTTCACAGCCAAAGGCGGGAACTATCGGACCTTTGTCTAACAAGATTGAAGTAACAATGAACTCTGAGAGGGTCGATATTTTAATCCCTTCCTATCAAATGCGGGGATCTTTAATCAAACTTCTGCTAACATACAATCACCACACAAGATTAGCGATAAAGATTACAATTCCATTCAATGGCAAAGGCCGAGTCGATGTAGCAGTGTTTTGACCTTATGAAATCCATAAAGCGATTGTTTCCAACAATTGTGAGTTAAACAAAATATAAACAAGAAATTAGAAACCAATCACACTTTAACTAAGGGATGGAATCTTGTGAAGAAGGTGGGCCCTACTATTCTCACAAGATTCCCCACTGAAACAGGAAACTTAAGAGGCCAATTTATCAAAAGCGGTCTTTCTATTCATGCATTTGAAATGCGGTACAAAATTAGAAGGAAAATTAATCACGTCCCGCGTCTCGAAGTTCTTAGTACATAAAAGATTGATCCCTGAATGGGTGATTTCCCTTGAATTTAAAGGGAAATCCCATCGATAATCATTACAGGCAAATGGACTCATCGGATCTTCTTTCTAAATCGACGCCGTTATTATTCCCATACAACTGGATACTAATACGAGGGTGACAAAGGTATTAGCACATTACGGTACGGTGTAAGTTTCTTCTCATAACTTCGCGTCTTTGTTCGATCTTCTTCAATTCCGCGAAATTTTGTTCGATAGCGTTGTACCTGTTGTCGATAGCAGATGCTAGCTTCGCTGGGCTGCCGTGTTTGACGCTCGTGGCTGGTCTCACGATAATCTCGACGTCGCACATCAGATGGGTGGCATTTCAGGTGTTCGGTATGCCAGCCTACTCGAACCATATGGCTGCCGTGTTTTAAATACATCCTCAGTTGTGTAGCATTTCCAGGGTGGTACGGCTTATGTGCGCATAGCGTCAGTGTTTGACATCAACTTACAGGCGGTTACGTGTTTGACGCCGGTCTTGGATACAATAAGATATGGACGCCACGCCAATCAATGGTTGGGTTCAAAGAAGTAATGTAAAATTATTATGCAAAGAAACTGATTAAACTTGTAGTAATAATGAGAAAGACGTTATGTACGCCGGAATGATCGGTGATGATAATATGGGCCTAAATATAGGTGATGAAGGGTATAATCATGGCGAAAAGTATGGGCAAAAGGGAATTTTCGTCTGTGAATTCCTAACTTGCTACCTATTTATACAACGAGGTTATCCCAAAATTAATGAAGAACGCTCAAATGGCTACTTATCTTCTTCTGCGATCGTAATATTGACAGATACAAGTTGACTTACCATGGTATTAAAGGAATTTAGATGTTACATCATAATCCATTTTCCATCCTAAGATGATACAACACTTTCGAAGAAACAACTTGTTCTGAGGGACTGATTGATACCATTCCCTAATTTATCCGATAGTTCCTTGGTTTGTAGATTCTGCGAGACATTCAACAACACCCAGTCGCGGTAGGAAATCGAATGGTACTTATTAACTCCATTCCAACTTGTCCCCAAATGCTACCCTTTGACATACCAGTGGTACGTACTAGTAGTTGTCTTGGTAGATTTATGTACTAGTAGCTATTATTGGCTGTACGACTGATACGCGGTAGAGTACATGTGCGCTGGGGTCCTGCTTGATCCATTGCTTTTGTCTACAAGAAGGTCTCCATCTTGAGCTTCCATAGCTCAAAGTTTTACCGTTGAACTTCTCTGTCTGATTCCTGCGATGAGGTCATCATTCCTCTGTCTTTACTCAAATATCCACTCTATAAACTAGGTTTATCACCGGGTGATTGGCACCAGTCATCAAGGTAGGAGTCAAATCCTGCGGTGAAAGAAACAAAGTAAAACCAGGCTCGATTACCACATGTAAGTTTTAACCCTACGAAGTAAAGAAATGCATATAGATTCTTAAAACAAACAAAAATTGTCAATGGCTCATACACATGAGTACCACGGAGATTTTATCTTGGAGCCCTCAATAGAAACCTTTTCTTATTTTCATTATGTCCAATTTCACCATTATGCCTAATATATACATTGTTTTTCGGTAGATGCAAAACCCTAATCCCTTAATCTAGGTTGATTTACAAATCAGCTAAAATGGTAAAAGCATTGAAACAAATTCGGTGACTCAAGCTGGTTGCAACTGGGGGCATGCCGCGCTTCTTCATTCCCTTAGAGTCCACCCAGGCACATGGTGGAGCTCTAGGGGTGGGGTTATTCGGAGCTGCTTGGGTTAGCCGTGTCGGCCCACACACACACACACATGCAAAGGAATAGTGAACACCTTACACTGGCATTCATGGGACTTCAAACATTTATGATCTGGGTTGTTTATTGGTTGATTACTGGATACACAACATTTGGTATCTAAAGAATTGATCTTTTCTCTCAGTCCTGAATGAATTCTCCACCGGGATCATGAAGTGATGTTAGTCTTCTTTGGTGCGCGATCTCTCTTAATGCGCCTATATTTACTGTTTTCATGATCTTCCTTATTGACTAAACTAGAGTTTATATGCTAGCTAACTTAGAACATGCAAGATAATTTTCCTTTATTTACGTCCTCCAGTTGACCTCTCGGAGTCACAAGTGGTTGGTCACATCATGTTTTTCCATCTCATTTATTCTCACAACATAGTTGAAACCATGTATTCAAGTTTTAATGTGGTGGAATTACTCTCGCCACAACTAAGCTATCCCAAATTCTGGAAGAACCGCGACATTATTAGCCGTTTCTCCTCATGGGTTTTCATGTATAGACACCTAATTGGCTTGCTATGAGTATTGGATGCATTTGGGTTCTCTATTATCAGTCTCCTTCCTCATCCCCTTACAACCTTGAACACAGGAATAACTTGTTTAAGCGAGGGGATTTGACCATTCCCTGAAGCTTCGAGTTGTCCTATAGTTTTCTTCTGAGGAATCTTTACTTGAGGACATTCAGCAAGGTCATGCAAACAAATTCAAATTTTTACTTCTTTCCCCTTTGTTGGGTTTCTGGTATTCTGCCATTATACTTTAGAAAGTGGTTGCAGGACTTTAAAACATTGTTCAGTCCACCACGAGGTAAATCCATTTTAAGCTTCAAAGCTCAAGGTATCATTGATTTTTCTATCTAATAACCAGACTAATTTCATCTTTCATTTTTCTATCTCTATCCTTGAACTAATTTCCATCCTTTCAATAAAAAATTTAAAGATCAATGACTTAGAACTCCCACTGGACATAGTTTTAGCTCGGATCCAATATATTTTTAACCCCTCTCTCATGCAAATTGTAGAGAGAAACAAACGATCTCTGATACCACTTTTTGGGAAAACTAATCCTTATACTAAACCAACCAAGAAATATAAGATATATTTCAAAATAGGAAATAAATGACAAACATAGAACATATATATTTTAACTTGGAAAACCAATATTCCTTGAGCATATTTCTCTCTTCTTGTCGTATTCATTAATTTATAATGAGTACATGACTAACCTTGGTATATACCTAAGACACAACATCTGTCATACTCTTTTTATTTAGACAAGAAAAATCCTATATAGCCAATTCATCTTGCATCTATATGACCAACAACAACAATGTGAACATCAACTTATTACAATTACAACATGCCTTATTTATAGGATTTACAACATGCAAAACCCTAAATCGTGTCATTCGAAAATGATTATAGATCCACATAGATGATTGGTTGTAATTATGTCAATCTCAACATTTTATTACAGTTGACTACTAGTAGGATTACTATTCAACTATCCAGTTGGCCTCTAGTCAATCTTCAGTTGGTTACCACTCAACCTCCCGTTGGTTAAATTTTGACCTTCATGGTCGATCACTTCTACCTTTTAATTTCTAGTTGATAAATTCGACCTCTAAATCCCGATCAATCACTTCAACCTTGACTTAACCATCAACTTGAATTAACTCATTTGTCAACTTATCGTCCAATCCATCCACCTCGACTAGACAATCTCATGGTTGTTCTTTCATTGAAAAGAATATAACAATCCAACATTAGAAAAAATAATAGAATAAGAGATACACCCATGAAATATGAACTTAGATAATATCCTCCCCCTCATTGGGACACATCATAAATTCCCATCATTTGTGGAAATAGGTCTAGGGAACCTCAAATACTATTCACTCCTGGGGACTTGTTAGGGTGAAAAACCTTCTATTTAAGCTCCACATTGTACTCAAGTGTGCACCATCACATCTGTCATGATGGAACTACATTCCCACTCATGTATCCTTGTTATATTGTATAGGAATGACCAACCACTTTCCATGCAAACCATTTCCCACCCTCTCAACTAGATCTTTTTTTTCTACCCACCACCAGGAGTTATGGTATATTAGGTGGAAACCTCACTTACACTCCCAAACATGGTATTAGAAATACATATGTGGTATCTAAACCATTTTTATTTGGTACCATCACCTACATCCTCACCAAAAATAGTTATACAACCAATAAAAACCCATGTCAACCCAATGCCAAAAGAACCTAATCACATAGTTGTGGCCAAGAGTAAAACCATTGGGGGAAACAAAAAGAAAGAATTGGAAAACACTCAAACCACACCTCAAGTACCTCCTCCCTATTCTCTCTACTATTTCCAACTCATCCTACAAATATGTTCCCCACATTTTTGGAAGTAATGAACCTTATCTAACCATTGAAGGAAATGCCACTTCTATGCAACCCTTCCATCATTCATATTTCTATAGTACCTTGAAAGGATTCAATTGAAATGCACAACACACCATTATGTATGAGTCACCCTTTCAGCATATGTTCATCGTATAGACATTGTACCCACTATTTTCTTGACCTTGCACACTTTCGGGACATGTTGGCCACTTTCCATCAAATGACTCTTCCATCACCCTCTACCCAACTAGCATCACAACATGCATTGGTCACCGAGAAAGGGTATTCCACTATTTACTATATGTCCACCTCAGTAAAATCACATAGTCATTTCCCATGTGCACATTGCAGGAAGTTTGGATCACTTCACTTACCTTTTCTTACTCATTATTGAGTATCTAACCCATCTCATTATTAAGGAATCTATTCTCACAATAAGCCCTCGCAACATTATATTCTCCCCCTAGGGATCCCCCAAATTCTCTCCATAGGAGAAAGAACCATTATCTTTCCCTTTTATCTCCCCAGTACACCAAAAACAATAAAAATCACCTTATACCCCACCTAATTATCCGATGAGTCCTCAATAAGAAATCCTTCCCCCTCTTCGAGAGAATGGAACACATAATTGTGTGCACATTTTCTATACCTATATAGTTGTTGGACCCATGGTTCTAGTCCAAAATTACATTCCCATTGGTATTTATATATTCCACCCATTAGTGAATAAGGCCATACTCACGATTTAGCAAGAGTCTCACTCTATCTGCACTCTATCAACATCCATAGGTACTTCAACACCTAGCACACTATCACACACATGTGATACTTATGGAAACAAGAAGTTGACCCAGCTGATTCATGCCTCTTTGAAGTCCCTCACTTCCACTTGTCATTTATTCATTTTAAGTAAGGAAAATTTAGAGTTGATGACAACACCCGATTACTCCTAGGACGTGATGCATCATCATTTTTTATTCCTCCCTCAGGAAGCATTTCAGTCTGCCATATCATTTGACATATACCCAATTGAAACCAAAGATTTCATTCTGCACTGACACATCGATTGGTTCAAAATGTTTATCCATATACCAAACACTTTCAAATATGGAATCATGGCCAAAATTTCCTCAATGATCATCGTGGAAATTTCAACCAAACTAGGTGTCATTGAAGACATGTTCCTTGGAAGAAGTTCTCACCTATAAGGCTCTTTTCCAAGATTTTAGGGACGTCTTTGCCTAGTTATATGAAAAAATTCTATGTCACGATATTTCCATTGTTTAACACCATATTAACACATGGACTAAAGTTGTGCATGTACAATAGAACAAATTCTCTCTTCATTGATCCAAAGTAATGGACATCAAAGCTTAGATTGACAAGCTTCACAAAACTAGTTTTATCTACCCAATTTTGTATACTACTTAGGTGTCCAATCACATCCCTGTATACTAAAGGAAGGGAATAAATAGGGTTTGTACTGATTTTCAAGACCTAAATCAATATTTTCCCAAAGACAAATTTCCAATGACATTTATTTATCAACGACCTAATCGCTTCTACGACCCATGCCACAAATCAATTTAGAGCACTAGACACACTTGCTGATAGATTAGACCGGATAATGTTCAGAGTAAATGAAACCCCCCAAGGAACTGGAAGAGGAAAGGGAGGTGGGATTGGAGGTGGATTCATAGGAGGGATAAATTGAGTCAGAGCTCCGAGCCAATTCTACAACTGCAACGAACAAGGTCATTTGGCTAGCGACTACCCTCACCCAACATGACCATGGTTCTCACACTGCAAGAATAATGGGCACATGACTGAAGATAGGGTTCATCAATGAGGAGATAATATCATAAGCTTAGATTTAAAAAGGGGAATTGAGGTTCAACTACCAAATATTAACATCATCTCTCACAAAGGAGAAAAAACTGGGGCAGATGCAAACAAACAGCCCAAGATTAAGAAAGCTAATCCCAAAGACGACATGTTTGATCCTTTGAAACAAAATTTGTTTTTCAAAAATGCAATAGAAATATTTAAGAGTATCCCCACTCCATAAGTAATGGATAATCCTCCTAGATCCAGCACCCAAGAATTATGCAATTCCAAGAAGACACCTTGAGCAGTATCAAATTGTAATCAAAATTTGGTTTCAATTATTCTTTGATATCCTAGGGTATGACCAACTTATTGAGAAGTTGTGAAACACCCTATACCGGATACTGGGAAATGAGGGAACCCCAAAATCCATAGTAAGGAATAACCTT
>SNQJ01S0041189.1:9135-33259 GCA_010110895.2 Picea sitchensis
AGCCACTACCTATCCCAAACAAACCATGGGATTAAGTGAGTATGGACTTTGTGTTAGGATTGCCAAGAACACAAAGAGGTAATGATTCTATTTATGTTATGGTTGATAGATTCTCTAAAATGGCACATTTTATTGCTTGTACAAAGACCAGTGATGCAACAAATATTGCAAGTTTGTTCTTTAAATAGGTAGTAAGACTGCATGGTTTGCCTAACAATATTGTTTTCGATAGAGACACCATATTTGTGGGACATTTTTGGAGAACTTATGGAAGAAACTTGGTACAAATCTTAGTTTTAGCTCAACATATCACCCTCATACTGATGGACAAACATAAGTGGTGAATAGAAGTCTAGGAAATATTCTGAGGAGTCTTGTGAATGAGAATCCCAAGTAGTGGGCTCAAGTGCTTGCTCAATATGAGTTTGCATATAATGATTCACCTAACAAAAGCACATGAATAAGTCCATTTCAGATCTTGTATGGAATGCATCCAAGATGTATATTTGAATTGAGGAATTTGGAAAAAAACAAAAAAAATGAGAAGTGTTGATTGTGAAGAGTTTGTAGTGAGTATGCAGGAGCTATAGGAAAGAGTCGAGAAGAGGTTACATAAAAACAACAACAAGTACAAACAAAGGGAATAAATTATAATAAAATCAGTGTATTTTCAGGTTGGTGACTTAGTAATGGCATACTTGAGAAAGGAGAGATTTCCTACAGGGACCTATAACAAATTAAAGCTTAAAAAGATTGGGCCATGTAAGATTTTGAGAACATTTTCTTATAATTCTTATGAAATAGAACTTCCAAGAGACATTGGAATTTCTCCAATCTTTAATGTTGCAGATTTGTATCCCTTCAAAGGGATAAGGATGTTTCAACAGATGAACCTGTAAGTGAAGAAGATCAAAGCATTGGATGGAAAGGAAAATTGCTTAAAGCAGTTCAGAAAGTGATTGAGATAGTATTGGATCATAAAATAATAAAGAGAACCAAAGGTAAAGAGTACTTCCCATATTTGATTAAATGGAAGAATAATCTAATGGAAGATGCTACTTGGACGACAACAACAAAAATTTCCTAGTAT
The DNA here is from genome assembly GCA_010110895.2 of Picea sitchensis. Lineage (NCBI taxonomy): Eukaryota > Viridiplantae > Streptophyta > Pinopsida > Pinales > Pinaceae > Picea > Picea sitchensis. Next base: position 10,226 of record SNQJ01S0041189.1, read on the forward strand.
GTCATACATGTTAAAGATATCATGAAAAATTCTTTTCTTCCTTGGGAGTCTGATGCAGGAGCATCTGCAAGTAACTTTGAGATATACCTAACGGGTCACAAACATTTACCAACATAGTTGGTTCCCTAATATTTTATTTGTAATCGCTAGATATTTCTAGAAGTTATCTTAGCAGATATCTTTTATTGAATAGGTTAGATTGTTATTGGTTTTTTACTAGAATTTAGGAGCATAATTCTAGATTTGGAATTGGTTTGGATAGCTTGGGATTTTGTTAGTTTGTGATCTACTTGAGAGATCTATGAGATATATTGAATTTATTTGTAATTGATAAATGTTAGAAATTGTGGAGAGAAAGTGTGAGATTGTGTTCTCAGAGGTCTGGGAGACCAGAAGGAACACAACATCAATGTGTAATTTTATTCCTTCGATCATTTAAATAAATATTGTGTTCATGAATATATGCTTTTGTGCATGATTGTTAAATTCTATATATTCAATGAAATCATAGAGTGAAGGTGATCATAATTGTAGGGATCAAATGTGGGATCAGAGTTCAACGGTGTGAAATTCGAGAATTGCAAAAGTTAACAAACCAATAGTTGAGATTAGATCTGGGAGAGAGAGCCTCACCAGATCGACAACTCTTGTTGATCGTCTATCAGACCTCGAAAAGAACAGATCATCTGTTGTTTGGAGCCTTCCTATCTCTTTTCAAACTTCCACTCTTACACAATACTCTGACCAATAATCATAATCATCCATCGACAAAGGAAATCAATGATCTAGATTGATCGTTGATCGAAAATCTTGCGATGAAAGAAACTACTATGATGAATCCATGTTGTTCATCGGAATAGATTGGTGAAGAGATCTAATTTCCATTGGAAATCCATTTTTGGAGCTTGTTTCAACACTCCAGTGCAAATGTATCAAAGAAAATCATTGAAGAATATTCCATCGCAACCTTGTTTTATGTGCCGACAGATCTGTTTGTCCATTCGAGAAGTGATCAACAATGGAGAATGAACGTGATCCAACTTCGAAAAACTATTTATGCCATTTGTTAGACAAAGATCAATGGTCATGATTAAAGGTTGTTCAGATTCTGAAAAATACCATTCAGAGTACTAACTCAGACCATTCAAAGTTGCACTCTGAATACCGTTGCACAAAAAAGATCTGGCTGTCCATTTAAAAGCAGAGCGACAAGGATCAATGGCTAAGGATATTCCACCCTGGTACTCTATTCGTGGTTTAAAGCCTAAAAAATTGGTAAAGAAAATAATCCTGTAGATCTGGTATTTGGTCACATGAGCGAGAAGGGGCTTAACATCTATCTGAACCTGCAACTAGTCGAGTAATGGATTCGATCCAAGGCCGCAAAGTGGGAATTCACCAACAGAGTAAAACTATGAATACTATGTTCTATGGGTTTGGAGTGTAAGGCCATCATTTTTGGTATCAGAGTAACGATACCATTAGAACATTCTCATGAGAAGAGAAGATGTCTCCGAGGAGAATAGGTCGAGGAATACCAGTTGCAAATGTTGAATTGCAAAAGGAGGTGAGACAACTTCAAGCAAGGATGGAAAACATGAAGATTTCCATGAAGAGAGAACATGATACAAGAGATATCAGTGAAAGTGAAGAGACCGCAACCTCTGAGGAAGAAGAAGGAGAATAAACAACAGAAGAAAATTTTATCAGGCGTGGTCACAAAGGTCAGTGCCATACCAAAGGTAGACGTACCAATGTACGAAGCTAATCTGAATGTTGAAGAATTGATTGACTGGATCAATGCTCTAGATAAATATTTGGATTATGAAGATGTAGATGAAGACAAAAAGGTGAAGTATGTTGTGACAAGGTTAAAGAGTCACGCAACACTATGATGTGATGAATTACAATTAGACAAAAATAGAAAAGGGAAAAGCAAGATCAGAATTTGGGACAAAATGATTGCTAAATTTAAAAGCAAGTTCATGCCTAAATATTACCGGTTGAACCTGTTCATACAGTTGCATAATATCATAAAGAAGACTATGACTATAAAGGAATATACAAAGGAATTTTATAGATTGACAACTAGAGATGGTCATATTGAGGAATATGTTGAAAAGGTTGTTAGGTACATTTATGGTTTGAGGTATGACATACAAGATGAAATTAACATTCTATTCTTGAAGACAGTTGAGGATTCCTACCAAGAAGCATTGAAAGTAGAGGAGAATCTAGCCATAAAACAGAGGCAGAAAACCAAAGCAAGAGGTCCAACAAGAGGCAAAGGACAATCTAGTCACAAAGGAAGATTTCAAACTCCAAGAGATGAAGGAAGCAACTCAAGCTCAAGTAATCAATCATCAAGAGGAGGAGAATATAGAGGCAAGATATTTTTCTCTAGAGGCAAAGGTGGAGGAGGAAGATAAATTAGATTTTACACCTCTGAAAAGACATGCCATATGTCATGGGACTATCTAGAAAACAAATCAACAGGTCAAAGAAGTGCACATGTTGCAGAAGCCAAGGAGGAGAATGTGAATGCAATCACAAAAGAAGAAGTTCCTAAGGTAGGAGGGTCATTGTTGTTGAAAAGAGTTATGATCAAATCAGAGAAGGAAGTTAAAGAACCATTTCAGAGGAAAAGTCTATTCAGAACTGTATGCAAGTCAAGATATAAGTGTTGCAAAGTTGTTATTGATAGTGGTAGCACATATAATTTGGTTTCCATGGATATCGTAGAGAAGTTGGGATTGAAGACGACAATGCATCCCACTCCCTACAAAGTGTCCTAGTTGAAAAAAGGACATTATATTCTGGTGAATGAGCAGTGTAATGTGGAAATTCAAATTGGTATCTACAAGGATGAGGTATTATGTGACACAATTCCGATGGATGTCTGCCATGTTTTGTTGGGAAGGCCATGCAAGTATGACAAAAAATCCATTCATGATGGTAGGAGAAACACTTATTCTCTGGAAAAAGATGAATGAAAGCACGTATGGTTTCCTTTGCAGGATGAAGGAACCAAAGAAGAAGTTGGTCCCAATGTATTGATGATGAGTGGAAAGGAACTACTCCAAGTGGTCAAGAAAGAGGAGGTACATTTTGCATTGATTGGGAAACATAAGGTAATACTTACAAGTTCAAATTTTGATGATTTGCCTTCAGAAGTTAAGGCCATGTTAGATGAGTTCGCTGATATAATAGTTGATGATTTACCAAATGCATTACCCCCTATAAGGAGTATTAGTCATCATATTGATTTGATTCCAAGAGCAAGTTTTCCTAACAAAGAGACATATAGAATGACACCATAGGGAAATGAGGAGATAAAGAAGCAGGTGCATGGAATTTTATATAAAGGATTGATAAAGGAAAGTTTGAGTCCATGTGTTTCTCCAACAATACTCAACCCAAAGAAAGATGGAGGATGGTGAATGTGTACTGATTCAAGAGAAATCGACAAGATCACCGTAAGGTATAGATTTCCATTGCCTCAAATTGATGATCTGTTAGATTGTTTGAGTGGTGCTAAGTATTTATCAAAGATTGATTGGAAAGGTGGATATCGTCAAATAAGGATTAGAGAAGGAAATGAATGGAAGACTGCTTTCAAAACTAATAGTGGATTGTATGAATGGTTGGTGATGTATTTTGGGCTCACAAATGCTCCAAGTACTTTCATGAGATTGATGAATGAGGTTTTGAAGGAATTCATTGGAAAATTTGTGATAGTGTATTTAGATGATATTTTGATATACAATCAAACAAGAGAAGAACAATTGAGACATCCCAAAATGGTTTTGAGTACTTTATAGAAGAATAAACTATTGATAAATTTGAAGAAATGCAATTTTATGAAGGATGAGCTGATATATTTGGGATTTGTGATATCTAGAGTCGATGGTTTAAAGATGGATCCAAAAAAAGTGAAATCAATTGTAAATTGGCCTATTCCAAGGAACGTGTTTGAGGTAAGGATTTTCCATGGTTTAGCAAGTTTTTATAGAAAATTTATAAGAAGTTTCAGTCAATTATGTTCTCCAATTGTGGAAACAATCAAAGAAAGCAAGCAACCATTTAAATGGACAGAAGTAACTGATAGGAATTCCAAATTATTGAATAAGAAGACCATTGAACAGTCTGTGTTAGCTTTTCCAAACTTTGGTAAGTTTTTCCAAGTTGAAACTGATGGTAGTGGAACTGCAATAGGATCTGTCTTAAGTCAAGATTAGAGACCAATTGCATATTTTAGTGAAAAATTGAATGAGACAAACTAGAAATATTCTTCATATGATAAAGAATTTTATGCAATTATCCAAGAACTGAAGAATGGAAACACTATCTCATGCCCAAAGAATTTGTTCTATACATTGATAATCATGCATTGCAATTCATAAGTAGTCAGTCAAATTTGAATCAAAGGCATGCTAAGTGGGTTGAATTCCTGCAAAATTTCACATTTGTAATTAAGCACACTAGTGGTAAAGCAAATCAAGTTATTTATGCATTGAGTAGGATTAATTTAATTTTGCAAGAATTTCAAGTCAGTACTTTAGGATTTGATGGGCAGAAGGAGATGTATAAGGAAGATGCAGATTTAAGAGATGATTATGCATCCTGTGAGAATCTAGTTGCCAGCAATAGAAGCGAGTGTTTGAGATACATGATACAAGAAGGATTGTTGTTCAAGGATAGTAAACTGTGTATACTTAGATGTTCCATGAGAGAAAATATGATCAAGGAAAATCATAGTGGAGGAATCTCATGACATTTTGGACAGGACAAGACTTTTGCTCAGTTTAATGCTTTTTATTTTTGTCCAGGTATGCAGACTGATGTGAAAAAGTTTTTAGAGAGATGCATAATTTTCCAGAATGCTAAAGGGAGAAGTCAGAATGCAGGTTTGTATCAACCTATACCTATCCCAAACAAACCATGGGATTCGATGAGTATGGACTATGTGTTAGGATTGCCAAGAACACAAAGAGGTAATGATTCTATTTATGTTGTGGTTGGTATATTCTCTAAAATGGCACATTTTATTGCTTGTAAAAAGACCAATGATGCAACAAATATTACATGTTTGTTCTTTAAAGAGGTAGTAAGATTGCATGGTTTACCTAACAATTTTGTTTTTGATAAAGAAACCTGATTTGTGGGACATTTTTGAAGAACTTTATGGAACAAAATTGGTACAAATCTCAGTTTTAGCTCAACATATCACCCTTAGACTGATGGGCAAACAAAAGTGGTGAACACAAGTCTAGGAAATATTTTGAGGAGTCTTGTGAATGAGAATCCAAAGCAGTGGGATCAATGCTTGCTCAAGATGAGTTTGCATATAATGATTCACCTAACAAAAGTACAAGAATGAGTCCATTTCATATATTGTATGGAATGCATCCAAGAGGTGTATTTGAATTGAGGAATTTGGGAAAACAAGAAATGAGAAGTGTTGATGGTGAAGACTTTGGAATGAGTATGCAAGAGCTACATGAAAGAGTCAAGCAGAGGTTACATGAAAACAACACAAAGTACAAACAAAGGGCAGACATGAGAAGAAAACCAGTGGATTTTCAGGTTGGTGACCTAGTAATGGCATTCTTGAGAAAGGAGAGATTTCCTACATGGAACTATACCAAATTAAAGCTTAAAAAAATGGGCCATGTAAGATTTTAAGAAAATTTTCTTCTAACGCTTATGAAATAGAACTTCCAAGAGCCATTATAATTCCTCCAATATTTAATGTTGCAGATTTATATCCCTTCAAAGGGACAAATGATGTTTCAACACATGAACTTGTAAGTGATGAAGACTAGACCATTGGATGGAAAGAACAATTGCCTAAAGCAATTCAAACATCTATTGAGATAGTATTGGATCATAAAGTGATAAAGAGAACTAGAGGTAAATAGTACTTCCATTATTTGGTTAAATGGAAGAATTGACCAGTGGAAGATTATACTTGGATGACAACAACAAAAATGTCCAAGTATGGAATTAATGTTGAAGATCTCATGAATAATTGTTTTCTTCCACTAGAGTCTAATGCAAGAGCATCTACCAGTAACTTCGAGATTGGCCTAATGGGTTGTTGACGATTAAAATTGTCAATGAAGTTCCGCCCACAAAGTTTTGCTAAATCCCATTATTATAAAAACTAAATAATACTAGTAGGTGGGACCCCCTCGAACCATTGGAGATAAGATCTGTTCATTTTTTTAATGTTATGATGATGTGTCGCACGACTTACATGGTTGATGACGATCTTGATGTTATCAATTATGATTTGAGATTATGAAGCGTTGATTCCTTATGTTACTACAACCTATTCTATTCATTAATGTCATTGTTGTCTGTTCTTATCGCACCTACACAACAAACGTGTTAGTAAAATTACATGAAGCACAAATTTGAGAGAGGCAAAATTCTATAACAAATGCAAAGAAAAGGGACCTAATTCGGCAAATACCACATGCGAACAATTAGGAAGGAATAAGAAACAATGCAAAGGGATGGGATTTTAACTACCCCATATACTATACTACATGCATAAAATTCTTAACGATTATGGTTGGATCCTAGCTAACAAGTGATGATTATACGATTTAATTGAGTTATATGTTTAATACGCATATGGTATGGAACGTTGGTGGCAAATTTGGTAAGGTCATAGTGCTAATGGTTATGCGAATTTTTATATGGAACTTGGATTATGCTATGGCATAAGTTAGAAAGGTGGTATGGTCTATTGGTTTTAAATGTGGTGATGGTATCTATGCATGGGTTTATTGATGGTGTTAATGGAGGGCTCATTGGCATGTACTATTGAATTAATGAATTGTGGGTGGAGGTGACATGCATTTACTGCACGTCACCTTTACTCCTCCCGTTAGCCGCCACCCTAGTCGAGCTATTGTTCGGTCTTGTTGTTGTGGTTATGATCCGATTTCTTAGTAGGAAGGATCCGCTCGACCAAATCTTGTTTTAAGGAATTCGATCACAGGTATGTCTTTTGTTTGGCCATTCGTGACTCTGCTCTGGTTATGAAATGATTACTGGCTCAGGTGTATTGGTTTGTGTTTTCCTAAGTGTTGCAACTATGTGAAATTTGGTTATTGTTGGATGGTTCCTCCTACAATGATATTGAATTCGTAGAGGTTATTGGTCTCCCTGGGTGATAGCTCTTTGTTATCACCGTTGTTTGGTGGGAGGGTTTTCGTTTAACCTTGGGTGGATAGCTATCTTCACGCCTGTCACTAAACCCATTCCCTGGCTTTCATGGGTTTGATGGTTGGAGGTTTTCTGCGTCTCTATGTTTTGTTCACTTCGACATTGATTGATTGCACCACCAGGGGTCATAAAATGAGGTTCTTGTTCTTCCTTGGCCCTGTCTTCATCCTTGGGCTAGGATTGTTCGCTCGAAGAACATGAGCGTTACACCCTGCATGTGTTAAATAACATTGCCAGACCAAATTTAAGCTTCACTTTTCTGTTGTGGCCCCCTGTCATGAATTCGTTACCTGTCCATGAATGGGTTTCTTTGCGTATACACCATTAGCCTTGGGTTCTCACCATTATAAGAGTGGATATGCTCTCCCAGTGTTGGTCACGCAACAAACCTTGGCCCTCTTGTTTGAAGAGTGATAGAGAATACCAACCGAGCCTCTTGGGTTTACTACTTGGATGGTTGTATAATTGTCGGCTACTTTGAGAACATGCTCAGTCAGTTGGTCGTATGACAGTCGTGTTGGTCGGTATATAGTCACTGGCTTGGTTATAATAGTGGTAAACCCTACATTACCAGTTGCACTTTCAAAGCACACAGTTACTCACCTTATGTTGATAGCTCAATATTGTTAATGGAAAGGGCCTCTGCCCTGATTCGATTGGATGTGTGGGTATGCATAATTGCCACAACTTGTTAGGTTGTTGATTTTTTTTTAAGACAATGATGAGTTGTTTGGTAGATACACAGTCACTGGTATTTGCACTGATGATTATTTGAATGTTTATCTAGCATTGGTAAAAATGCTTGACGTTGCTCATGTCACGTTGTGTGTTTGCAAAATAAACAATGGTCGTGGTAACTGTGGTTTTCTTTTGGAGCTGAACAATTATTGAACCAGATGACTTTGGGAACTATATCCTTATGATTGTTTGATTGTTTAAGCCTGAAATTGCATAGCATAGTTGATCACAGTTGGACTAAATGGATGTAATACTGTGTTAGGTTGATAAATCAATAACGAATTGAGCTATTGCTGTGACTGTGTCTTTGGTTTTGTAAAATGGAAATATTGCATTGTGGTTTTTGGGTGGCTACGCACTGGGTATAGTATGGATAGCTTGAGTTTCACAGAGTTTTAATCATGTCTATCGATCATTTGTTATGAAGGGCATGTTTTCAAGGCTTTATCATATTGGATGGGTGGCCCATCTCTTTAAGCCACATTGAATTGTTTTTTTTACAGTGGCAGAGTTACATTGCCTGGGCGAATTACCCTGTGCATAAGTTGGGTCTAAATGGTGACTGTGGGTTGTATGTTTAATTGTCAATTCGAGTGTGGAATTTTGGTCTTGATTATTTTGGTTACTTTTATATATATTCAACGAAGGTTATTGCATTTAGATGATGGGCCCGATTGCAGTGATAGCAACTTCATTGTTAATTTGAAAACATGATTTTTTTTAGTATTATGGAGGATAGAAGCAGAAGCATGCTAAGGTTTTCTCTTTGAGTTTATGTTGAGATAGTTCAATTTTCATTCATTCATATATTCATCAAGGCCTAATTCTCTTTTGTGATAGCAGGGTCTTATTGTAGACAACAATATTCCGGGCTGAATCAAATAATTCAGACACTTGTTTTTCAGAGGTGTTGATCTATCTTTGATAGTTTCTGTAAACTTGTTTGTTTGTGAATTAATTTTTATTACTGATAAAGGATATTGTGCAGAGTCGAGTGGGAAACAATCTGTGGCAAGCTGATCCATCTTTTAGAGTTCATTTTTGGTTTTCTGTCAGAGGTCCTTTTGTATGTTCCATTGGGGATGTCTAAGTTTGACTTTGGTCCAAGATTTTTGTATGAGATTTTGTAAAGAAAATGACTCTTTGGTGAATTGGAATGAAATAACGGATTTCTTGATGTCTCATCTGTCTTGATTATCATCTTGGTGTCTATACTTCTATTCTTACATTTATTTCAACAACTCTTATATTCAAAAAATTACATAAAAAGTGATTTTCCAACAAGATTTTTGTTGATAAAAGACTAGCCTAAGCACTCGTAATTAATACTTGTGAGTTAGGATGTTATTTTTGTTGGCTATAAAGATAGGGTGATATTCCTGTCTACTTTTCTTTAGCCAAGTAAATTATGAAAATTATTGAGTAAGATCATTTCATATCTTTTCCTCAACATTTATTTGGTGACCATACGGGGGAAATCTTCGATATCTCTCCGGTTAATTTTTATATTCGCTTTTCATCGATACATATTTCTTGTTTGAATTTGATTCCTTGACTGTTTTTCTATTGATGATTGTTTCTGTTGCAGGGCAACCCAATATCGATCCCGGTCTTCAAGACCAGACCAACATTGCTTTGAACCTGTTTAACACCATTCTAGACACCGCCAATACCTGTGCCGAACTTAACCATTCTTGGGCAGAAATTTAATGAGATATTAGTGCTCAAGAATAGTTGGAGGCTAGACGTAGACAACCTATAAATCAACAATAACCTTTTGTTTCTTCAGTTTTGGCCTTTCTTTCATGTCCTTAGACTCTCGTGCTTCTAGAAGAAGAAGAGGCTTGTAACCTGAAATCAATCCTATCACTGAAATAGGAAGAAGAAACGTTGTGTTATCTGCCCAACAAAGTGCTCTAAGGAGAACTATATCTGATTCATCCAACTCATCTTTCTTTCCCTCATCTATCATCCACAAGATGGCATCTAGTGGTGGCTCTGGTGGCACTAGAAGTGCTCCATCTTCCCAATATTCATAGTCATTGGTGATTGGTAGCTTGTACAACCACCATATCCCTGTCCAATCTACTGCAAACCCCACCAAAGTCATTAAAACGTATGGGCTTTTTCAGTTCGAATAAGATGCCACAACCACACCGTGGCATGTGTCCTCTCCTCTTAACCTAGCACCTGCTACTCGCCCACTTCCGAATTTTAAAGAGCATTTGCCTAAGTTTTCAGGAAATAACACTGTCAGTACCAATGAACACCTAGTGGCATTTTCTAATGCTTGTCATAACATAGGGGCTAACGACAATGACACTTGCATGCACTTGTTTTTCAACTCCTTGGAAGGAAAGGTTGCGACCAACTTCTTTGACCTTCCTCCTAAGATCCTGTCTACTTGGGAAAAGTTAATCTATTGGTTTCGATCCATTTATGGGCAATCCAAAAGCCCTGTTGAGAATTTAAGTCAATGCAATAACATCACTTATAAATATGGTGAGACCATCAATTCTTTCAACTTGCGTTTCACCAAGTTGTACAATCAAATCCCCGAACTTATCCGCCCTCAGAACCAAGCCGCTTTCATGCACTACAATGCATTTCCTTCTCCCTACCATCATAGGCTTGAAGAAAAGGCCATCGATAATCTCGGTTCCACTCTGCATACTTGATCAGAGTATGAAGAACAACTCGAAAGAACTGGTCTTCCCCAGAGATAATCAGTTAGACATAGTACAAGATATGAACAATTGTATGATAGAATTTGAGCAGAAGGGTACTGTCTCCCCTCTCTCCCCTGGAGCTTCATCCTCTTATGCACCCCCTTTAGAAATCCAGTTGAAAACAATTTTCAGCCTAAAGCTATCCTGCCTCAGAGTTGGTGCAAATTTTGTGAGGAACACCACGAAGAAACCACATGTGATGTAAAGAAGAGTGCCAGAGATAATATATTTTGTAAGAGACCGGAAGCTACTATCACTATCCTAGAATTTGCGGAGCTAGAGGATGTCATGGTTATTAACACTAGGAACAAAACCTATGCTCCCAAGGGTAAATTTAATCCTCCTCGTAGTTCTTCTAGCCCGAGCTCATCCTCAACCGTTGTTGTGCCCCAGGTTCCTAAAATTCCTGAAAGTCAAGGAATCACTCCCCCTCTTCCCTCTTCCAAATACAATATCTTGAATCAATTGGCCAACATCAAAGTAGATGCAACCCTCCTAGATATGGTTGTCATCCCTGAAGAACAAATGCATCTGAAACAGTTCATGGAAGGAAAAGCTTCCGTTGTAGCCAATCTTTCCGAAGAGGTAGACGAAGAGGATTCCTCAGTAAATAAAGTAGGTGTACATAACTTTAGATACCCTCTAAAACCCCCCCCTTTTTATATTTTTGTAAAGATCATGGATAAGATTGCCCATTGTTGCCTCATTGATGGTGGTTCAGATCCAAGTGTCATGTCGAAGGTTATTATGGAAGAGCTAGGCTTATCTTGTACAAACGAAAATGCTAGAAGCATGCTCTCCTATAATAGTCTACAACAAACAACCATAGGCGAGATTAAATAGGTAACCTTGGTTTTATACGCTCATCCTAATATAAGGACAACCCTCAACATTCAGGTGATTGATATGCCTAGCAATTATTCAATTATCTTGGGGAGAGATTGGCAAGCCCTAACAGGTGGATAACTCTCACTCGATGGGACACATTTATCCATTCCTCAGAATGGTAAGAACATCATAATCCTTAGAGAAGGAAGGATCTCACCCTACATAGAAAGTGTTCCGCAATCTAGTGTAAACTATATCGAAGAAGACCTAGGAGTGTATTCCATCTTTGCTGAAGAAGATAACATTCCTTTGGAAAATATTGATTTAAATGATGATATATGGCATATGCACTTTGATGGTTCATGCTCTAGTGAAGGTAATGGGGTTGGTATTACCTTGGTTTCGCCTGCAGGAAAAATTCATAATCTGTCATACAGATTGGAGTTTGCTTGTACCAACAATGCCATTGAATTCAAAGCTCTATTATTAGGTATTGAGAATACCCTTAATCTTGTTTGTGGTCACCTTTCAGTTTTTGGGATTTCTAAGCTTGTTGTGAACCTGATACACAAGATAAGCCCTCCTAGAAACAAGCTAACGAGACAATACTCCTAGACTGTTTGGGCACTTGTCTCGAATCTTCTATCTTTCAACATCACTCAGGTTAAGAAGGAGTTGAATTCAATGGATGACCGATTAGCTGTCTTTGCAGCCACTCCTAACTAGCAACTCTTTCCTCATAGGCCCGATTGTGCCTTTCAATCTCTACTTCATCCATACATCCTTGAAAAGGAAGGATCTTGGGAGGCCATCCCTAACAATGAGAGAATTTGTGCGGTCATTCAAAATGAACCTCTTGAGCCCAAGGAGATTATATCTGTAGAAAATAATAAGATTCCTGAGGGCTTGAATCCTCTTGAGAGTTTGTTTTCTTTGAGTGTTGTAGGCAATAAAGAAAAACAAAGAGAAGAGGAGTTATGGGGGAAGGTGATTGAAACCATCTTCCTGAACATTAGGACATTTGAACCTTCAATGAATGTTAAAATAAATGTCCAATGTTCCAGTAAAGAAGAGATGAGGTTCACCGGGTTACTCTGTGAACCCTAAAAGGTTTTTGCTTGGTTTTATGAGGATCTTCATGGTTTGGATCCTGGGCTTGTTCAACATATTATGAAACTAGCTAGGCAAAAACAAGAACTTGTTAACTTTTCACTGGAAGCACCCTTTCGAATGGATTTGAGAGATTTCTTAAGGATTGGAATGTTTTTTTTAGCCCACTCTGAATGGGTTTCAATTTGGAAATCAGCCTCAAGGACCACTGATAATATTAGAACTCGTATTAGTCTTCGAACTTTCAGGCAAGCAATTATAAGAATTCCCTTTCCTCCTCTCAATATGGAAATATTTTTGCAACAAGTTGTAGAGCCACGGTTAAGACCCTTACTTGACAGTTTGTTAGGATACGAAAAAAATCAAGGTAAAAGGGGCAAGGGTTTACAAAACCACTTTTCTTACTAATCGTGATACTATGCCTTACAAATGCCCGCCTCCTGGTTCACTTGATGCAAGTACCACCTTTAAAAGGCCTATACACACCACCTTCAGTAAATTGGTCAGTCTCCATGCTTATCTTGATGATTTAATCATGTGTGTTAAAGGGTTGATAATTACATAAGAATTTCGAGTGTTGGATCATTTCAAAATTACTTTTGTCTTGGATACTAACTCAAACATTTTAAAGGAATTACAGAGACAATGGTTCTCCTAGAGCACTAATAGTCCTCGCTTGAAGTATTGTGAGGGACCAGCATGAAGGGTTCTAATGTTGATTAGATTTATGTATACTAGTAGCCTAGCTCTGCTTTCAAATTTTGTGCTTCTTTTCTCTGCTTTAAAATACTTTTATTTCTGCTTTCTAGGTTAAGTTTTTTCCCTGCTGCGCTTCATTTCTGTCTTTTATTGTTGTTTTTTTAGTTTCTGCAATTTACTTCTGTCATGATTTGGTTTCTTCTTATCTTTTAATCATTTTGGTCAAATAGGATTTTGGATCAATTTTGCCACAGTGACACTCCTGCAAAGCATTGTTAGTCAATAAAAATCAAGCTTACACAGATATTATGACGCTCCTCTGAAGGATACTTGAAATTGTTACATTTTTCCACTGATGTCATGTAAAAAATTGGCTATTTCCCGCTTCTCCTTGCCATTCTTCATCAATCGAGATTTTAAGAGAAATCTTAAAGTTTTCCTCCTAAACGTTAGGGATCATATTCTAGTCGAATGATTATGCGTACAGTGGTAAAACCCCTCATACTGAACACTTTTCATGAATTATTACCAAATTCCCAGTCATCTTTCCATTAAATCAGCTCACTTCCCCCTGTTGCATAATCATCCAAGTTATATCCTCTTGACATGTTGTTTTGGTCCACGAAACCATGAGTGCCGAGTTCTAAATTAGTTGGAATTTTTTTTTCCTATGGAGTTGCCAGTTTGTTGACAATTAAAATTGTCAATGAAGTTCCACCCACAAAGTGTTGCTAAATCCTATTATTATAAAAACTAAATAATACTAGTAGGTGGGACCCCCTTGAACCATTGGAGATCAGATCTGTTCATTTTTTTGATGTTATGATGATGTGCGACACGACTTACATGGTTGATGAGGATCTTGTTGTTATCAATTATGATTTGAGCTTATGAAGTGTTGATTCCTTATGTTACTACAACCTATGCTATTCATTAATGCCATTGTTTTCTTTTCTTATCGCACCTGCACAACAAACATGTTAGTAAAATCACATGAAGGACAAATTTGAGAGAGGCGGAATGCTATAATAAATGCAAAGAAAAGGGACCTAATTCGGAAAATACCACATGCAAACAATTAGGAAGGAATAAGAAACAATGCAAAGGGATGGGATTTTAACTACCCCATATACTATACTACATGCATAAAAGTCTTAACAATTATGGTTGGATCCTAGCTAAAAAGTGATGATTATACGATTTAATTGAGTTATATGTTTAATACACATATGGTATGGAACGTTGGTGGCACATTTGGCAAGGTCATAGTGCTAATGGTTATGCAAATTGTTATATGGAACTTGGATTATGCCATGGAATAAGTTAGAAAGGTGGTATTCCCGTCTACAGTATAAAAATAGGGTGATATTCCCATCTACTTTGCTTTAGCCAAGTAAAGTCTGAAAATGCTTGTGTAAGATCATTTCATATCTTTTCCTCAACATGGGTCACAAACATTTAACAAGGAAGTTGGTTCCCTAATATTTTATTTGTAATAGCTAGATATTTCTAGAAGATATCTTAGCAGATATCTTCTATTGAATAGGTTATATTGTTATTGGTTTGTTACTAGAATTTAGTAACAAAATTATAGATTTGGAATTGGTTTGGATAGCTCAGGATTTTGTTAGTTTGTGAGTGTAATGTTCCCAACCAATATTGCTTGGAATCTTTGAGGTTTATGTGTTTTTTGGTTGTGGTATTTCGTCAAACAATTTGCATGATGGTCTTCTCAAGCTCGCTATGAGGGTTTTGTTGAGTTTTGCAGCACATAAATAATAGGATCATAACAATAATGGATACACAATAAGATGCAATAAGAAGTAACACATGAAATAGCCACAAAATACCTCAGATATGAGTTTTATTTATCATAATAGTTGTCCTGATATAAAATGGAGCAGATGTAGAATATATATAAGAGAATAGAGTGTATGGTTGATAATGCTTCCAAGATACAATAGAGATATGAATATATAGGCTTCCAAAATCCTCCTCAAGATGACACCAAATATCTAGAAGATCCAACTCGTCCCTAGCTGAGATGTGATATCCTCCCTTGCATTATGTGCCCCTCACTAGCTGTAGCAAGCCAAGAAATCGACCTCCAAGGATATTGCCTATGAATCACTAAAACCAACTGCTAAATGATAGATTGGGGAATAAGACAATCCTATGATGAATCTCCTAACTGTTGGGTGAGATATCACCCTCCAAAAGACTAGATCCAAGGTGAAGAATGCACAATCTTGAAGAGCAAATGCGCCCCACTAAAAGATAGACTAAAATGGCTGAAGAATACGCTCAAATACTAATGCAAAGAGGCCCCATGGGGATAAATAATAGCTCTGAAGTGTGATCTCTCTTAGATCTGATGTATACCATCGACCACAAACTCCTCACTCAAGAAAGTGCACCCTAGCTTTGCAGAAACCCACCATAAATGTGACTTGCTTCCTCAATTTCCCCTGTGAAAGAATAATAAATGATTTAGAATGGTGAGGGAGGGATATTTCACGTCCATGACCAAGCTTGGTTTAGGAAAGGTGGAATCATTCACCACTGAGTTGATCTCTGGGGTTTGTTCAGTCAAAACCCTCAAAACCCCCAAGTGCATGGGCTCTCTAGCAAGAAGCCAGACATCAAATGATAAGCAACATAATGAGAGAATAAAGGCCCCTATCTCTCTTTTATCCCCCTTGTTCACCTTTTCCCTCCAAGTGACTTTTACTTTATTTCTATTATTCCTTAATTAAATCACTTTATTAATTAATTGGCCTTTTCCCCTCTAAAAAGTGATTTGTTCGTCCCTATGGATTCTCCGGCCACTGAAAGTCACTTCTCATCATCTAATCCTGTAGTGATCTTCCTCCCGATTTCAATGAGCTATTACTCTAAGAGGTTTCTCTAAGTAGTATTCCCAAAATGACCTTCTTAGTGAAATTAATTAGTATATGACCCATAATAACTCAAAATTACGGAAATCGTCAAAATGCAACAGAACGAAAGCCAAGTTGTGCAGAATGGATCCTAATGATGAAATATGATGAATGATGCAAGTCGTGCCCAATAAAACCCCTCAATATCTCGTAAAATCACTATCACCCTCATCTGGCTACTGTGGTAGTCATAACACTATGTAATATAATAATGTCCAAAAATGGGGACATTATAGTCCTCCGTGCTAGAATATTGCTTGTCCTAAAGAAATAAATAAATCAATATAAATGTGATACTGGGTTTCTATATCCACCTGTGTGACACAAAGTAGGCTCCCCTCAAGATGTGGCCCCTCAAAGTGCTCACCATGCATGACACCCAAATGCTCTTACTGAGTAGAATGATCAAGGGACATAGAACCTTGGTCAACTCCCCAATCAACTGCTCTACTAAAAAATCAACTCAATCAAATAATGAAATACCAAGAACTCTAATCCCTGGATCCCATATCAATATTTGAACTGCAATGCCCCGTGAAGTATATTCGTGTAACATATAAACACCATGAGTCCTCTACAAATAACACACAACCTCCACCCGAAATGAGTCTGATCTCCAAGACCATACCAAACCCAACAAGACCTCGATTGACTAAACATGATGCTTCCATAGTGAGGTACTTCCAAACCTCAATGAATCACTAAAAAGTGACGTGCTCCCCCCAAAACTGAAGCTCAATGGAAAATCAAAGTGATTTTCCCTTACAAAGGTCCACTCGCCTCCATCATTCAATGAAATTCCCAACCCTGTAATCCCAGGGTCCCATGCTAATCTCTGAAAGAGACCATCACGCTGACACTGCACTACTCTGATCATGATTGTCTGCCCATCGTATACATACTGGATCCCCCACTCCTGGATCCTCATGCTAAAATACCTGTGATAATTGGGCCTGCTATCAAAAAGATGAACCTGTAAAGGTATCGATGTGGAACCAAAATCTTCCCATCCATCACTATAATTGATCACGAGTATCAACATGGAGAACTTGCCTCGCCACATAGAACAAATCCTAGCAAGCCCTCTAAAAATAATCCAAGAGTGAAGTATGCCGCTCTCTGGCGCAACCCAGAGCATCATAAGATGAAGAAAAATACTAACCAAATGGACTCTTGGATCCCATGGAAAATTTGGAAGTTCATCACTTCCAATCCCCACTAATTGTTGATGTGCCATACTGATAACTGTCAGAATCCCTCCATCCTCATCCCAATGAGAATCTAAATCTGTATCATCCTCTGATATCTCCTCTGTCCCATGGCCTAAGATACTCTCCATCACACCCAAGGCCTCAATTGTCTATCTCTGATGATCCTCCCCTATCCTGTTGTATGTAATCAAGTCACTCTTGTTAGGAGGTCTCTGCCTATCGACTCTCCATGTCCCCTGGCCCTGTCTATCTCTCCCTATGTTGCTGTCAATGATGAAAATATCGGGAATGGATAACATAAATAACTGCAATCATCTAGAGGCCTGGGAAGTATCATATGCTTTGGTCAATCCCAAGGACTTGAACAAAATCTCATCCACTGGTACCCATGATAAAGAATCTCTTGTACTCATCACTAAACTCCAACCATCGGGTACAACAGTCAATAACTCCATAACCTGCTGCTCAATCATTCTCCCTCCATCATCACTCATATAACTACTACTACTATGAGGGTGATCTCCCATAACTATGTACTATTGCAAGAGAGAGGAATATCCATGCTCCACTACGTATGTCTCCTCGCTACAATCCAATGCGTCCCCCTGAATCCCAATGTACACCTTTGCATGCTCATGTGAACTATCTGTCATCATCATATACCCTTGTATAGTCACGCAAGATACTATATCCTCTCGCCTCATCACATATCTAAGGTGTATTGCTGGATCAAACTCTACATGGATGTCATCCAATAATGGAACATAAATGAAGTGTCCTCATACCTTCTCCTAGATCTAGAATCTCCATGTGTATGTGTATGACCAATTGTCTCAAAACTACCCATGAATGATGGTCCATGTGACACATGGGCATCCTCCATTGTCTCCTGGTCATATCCCTCACACACCTCCATCACTTGATGCTCCTATAATATGGACCTTGATTCCTAAAGGGTTGTTTGTGCGCCTTCCAAGAATCCTCGTGTGCTCTCCAAATCATGAGTGAGTCGGTCCACCTCAATCTCCTTCTCCCTCAGTGCCCTGTGATACATCTCGCCAACCTCTAATAGGTAATCTCTATCCATCAATAACTGTTGTTAGTCGGCCCTCATCACAGTAACTCTCTCCATGAGTGTATGGAAGTCATCAATGGCAAGTCCCCCATCTGAACCATCATGTTCTATCAAGTTCCTCCAACAATATCCTTCCACCAAATGCATGTGTATGATCAATGCATCTAGTGGCTGCCATGATCATGTCCTCACTGACTCTCAACTATCCTTTCAAGTGTCATGACTCCTGATCACAATCTTGTTGAGGTGCTACCATCTAAATCTCACTGCTAGTGTCAACAATGAAATCCCCATCAACACACACCTCAATATATAGGGCATTGAACCGCCCACTGTCATCTGTGCTACTGAGTCCTCCTATACACCACTCCACACCATCGCCAACTGCTACCCCCATCTGAATCACACTGTATCTCGTATGAGAAATTGTATCCTCATGTGCGCTCACTATACTAATTTAATCTACACCTGGATCCCATATATATGTGTCAATACATGAGATATGGTCATCCCGACCGATAAGGAGTGCATCCTCATCACTGTAGACCGGTCCAGGAAGTGAGTATCCCAACAAGTTGTCAGTCTCCACAATCTGATCTAATAATAGACTCCCCAAAAGAGGCGACTCTCCCTCCTCAAACTGATAGGTATGCATATAGTCAACTGGCTCCAAGCCATGCCTCTCCTCCTGGGTCTATAGATCCATATGTCCCTTGTGTTCCAATACTACACAAGGCTCCTCTACTACCTTCAAAATGTCACTGATATCCTCTTGTGTCATGTCGAACATAAATTTCTAAGAAGGTAAGGACTATGTCACTCTCATCTCCATGGGAAGAAAAATATCCTCTATGCATGACCTCATACCAGGTGCTAACACATATGTATCCTCACAAGTGTCACCACTATGCTAAGATGTTGAGTCCTCAACACTGTCTGAGAGGGAAGCTAAAGAACATGCACTATCATCCTTTCCATCCAACTGTCCAAAAAATACGCAAGAGTCTCGTGACTGCTCTAATGAGGTATCTAGGGCCTCATCCTCATCACTGTCATAATGCACCTCAATGTAATGCACTCTCCTTTTACCCATGTACCTGTGATCTGGCTCCTAAGGCACTTTGCAACTGTAGCAAAGTTCCCTGCACCTAATGGGTATAGGCTCAATCTGTGCTTCCTTCTATCTACTAGTTGGTAGTGATGTATCTACATCCTTGACTCCTTTGGCTCTGGTTTCCTCTGCTATGCTACTCCAATAATGGATTTCTTCTATCTTTTTGGCCCAATGTGTAACCTCATCTTTGCTCCACCAATGATTTTTGATGGATACAAATTGTTAGAATGTTACTTGAGCTCTGAATGTCTCACTAAGGGCGTAATATTCCTTATACAATATATGATCTCCTCTGTAAAATATGCAAACTCCATCTCTCCTCTATATCATCAATGTATATCATAGGCTGGCGAAGGAAATTCACTTTGATACCACTGTAATGTTCCCAACCAATATTGATTGGAACAATTGAGATTTATGTGTTTTCTGGTTGTGGTATTTCGTCAAACTGTTTGCATGATGGTCTTCTCAAGTGCGCTATGTGGGTTTTATTGATTTTTGCAACACATAAATAATAGGAGCATAACAATAATGGATAAACAATAAGGTGCAATAAGAAGTAACACATAAACTAGACACAAAATACCTCAGATCTGAGTTTTATTTATGATAATAGCTATCCTAATATAAAATGGAGCAAATCTGGAATACATATAAGAGAATAGAGTGTATGGATGATAATGCCTCCAAGATACAATAGAGAGATGAAGATACAGGCTTCCAAAATCCTCCTCAAGATGAACACCAAAGATCTAGAATATCCAACTCGTCCCTAGCTGAGATGTGATATCCTCCCTAGCACAATGCACCCCTCACTGGATGTAGCAAGCCAAGAAATTAGCCTCCAAGGATATGGCATATGAATCACTGAAACCAATTACTAAATGATCGATCGAGGAATAAGACAATCCTCTAATGAATCTCCTAACTGTTGGGTGAGATCTCACCCTCCAAAACACCAGATCCAAGGTGAAGAATGTGCCCTCATGAAGAGAAAATGCGCCCCACTGGAAGATAGACTAAAATGGTTGAAGAATACCCTCGAATACTAATGCAAAGAGGCACCTTGGGGATAATAAATACCTCTGAAGTGTGATCTCTCTAAGATTTGATGTATACCATCCACCACGAACTCCTCACTCAAGAAAGTGCACCCTAGCTTTGCAGAAACCCACCAGAAATGCGCCCTGCTTCCTCAACTACCCCTATGAATGAATAGTAACTGATTTAGAATGGCGAGAGAGGGATATTTCACCTATGTGACCAAGCTTGGATTAGGAAAGGTGGAATCTTTCACCACCGAGCTGATCTTTAGGGTTTGTTTAATCAAAACCCTCAAAACCCCCAAGTGCATGGGCTCTCTAGCAAGAAGCCATACATAAAATGATAAGCAACATAGTGTGCGAATAGAGGTCCCTATCTCTCTTTTAACCCCCCTGTTCACCTTTTCCCTCCAAGTGAGTTTTACTTTATTTTTTTTATTCTTTAATTAAATCACTTTATTAATTAATTGGCCTTTTTCCCTCTAAAAGGTGATTTATTCGTCCCTATGGCTTCTTCGGCCACTGAAAGTCACTTCTCATCATCTAACTATAGTGCTCTTCCTCCCAATTCTGATGAGATATTACACTAAGAGGTTTCTCCAAGTATTATTCCCAAAATGACCTTCTTAGTGAAATTAATTAATATATGACCCATAATAACTCAAAATTACGGAAATCGTCGGAATGCAACAAAACCAAATCCAGGTTGTGCAAAATGGATCCCGATGATGAAATATGATGAATGATGCAAGTCAGGCCCAATTAAACCCCTCAATATCTTTTGAGCTCACTGTCACCCTCATTTGGCTACTCTGGTAAGAATAACACTCTGTAATATAATAATGTCCAAAAATGGGGACATTATAGTGAGCTACCCGAGAGCTCTATGAGATATATTGAATGTCTTCATAATTGATATATGTTAGCAAGTGTGGAGAGAAAGCGTGAGACTATGTGTTCGTAGACGTCTGAGAGACCATGAAGGAATAAAGCATTAATGTGTATTTTTATTCCTTTGATCATTTCAATAAAGATTGTGTTCATGAATATATGCTTATGTGTATGATTGTTAAATTCTATATATTATTTGAAAGCATAGAGTGTAGGTGATCATAATTGTACGAATAGAATGCGAGATCATAGCTCAATGGTGTGAAATCTGTGAATTTCATAAGTTAACAAACCGATAGTTGATATTAGATCTGGGAGAGAGCCTCACCGGATCAACAACTCTTTTTGATCATCCATCGAACCTCGAAAGGAACAGAACATGTGTTGTTCAAAGCCTTCCTATCTCCTGTCAAACTTCCACTATGACGTAATACTCTGACCAGTAATCAGAAGCATCCATTGACGAAGGAAATCGATGATCTAGATTGATTGTTGATCAGAAGTCTCGCGATGAAAGCAACTCCGACGATGAATCCATGCCATTCATCGGAATAGATCGGTGAAGAGATCAACCGTCCATTAGAAATCCAGTTTCAGAGCATATTTCAACACTCCGGTGCAAAATTATCAAAGAAAAACATCGAAGAATATTCCATCGTAGTCTTGTTTTATGTCCCGATAGATCTATTTGTCTGTTCGAGAAGTGATCAATGGTGGAGAATAAATGTGATCCAACTCCGAAAAGCTATCTATGTTGTCCCCCATACATAGATCAATGGTCACAATTAAAGGTTGTTTAGAGTCCAAAAATACCATTCAAAGTAAAAATTTTGACCATTCGAAGTTGCACTTCGAATAGCGTTGCAAAAAAAATATCTGACCATCCATCCAAAAGTAGAGAAACGAGGATCAACGGCTAAGGAACTTCCACCTTGGTAATCTATTTTTGGTTTAAAGCCTGCAAAATTGGTAAAGGAAATAAGACTGTGGATCTGGTATTTGATCATGTGAGTGAGAAGGGGCTTAACGCCTATCTAAACCTGCAACTAGTTGAGTATTGGATTCGATCCAAGGGCGCGAATTGGGAATTCAACAATAGAGTAAAAGTTTGAATACTCTGTTCTATGGGTTTGGAGCGTAAGGTCATCACCACCTCTATCTGTCCATCTATTTGTGGATGAAAAGTTATGCTCTTGTTTAACTTAGTGTCCATTAACTTCCACAATCTAGAACAAAACTTCCTCGAGAATCAAGAGTCTCAATCAGATACTATAGATGTAGGCAACCAAAAATGAACCCAAACATTAGCAAAGATTAATTGTGTTGTCTGTTCAGCTGTGACTTGCTTTCTACAATGAATTAAGATACACATATTACTGAACCTATCCACAACAACATATAAATAATCATGACCTGTT
>SNQJ01S0041190.1:12697-51512 GCA_010110895.2 Picea sitchensis
CCATGCTCTGAAGTTAGAGGCTCCATCTAACTTGTTCTCTGACTTCATAGAATAAGTCATGGCTGCTTTGACTTGGTCAAACCCTTGATTTGACCACAAACTCAAACTTGACGTCTTGGCTTGCTGAGAGTACCAGAAGATGCGCTAGGCTAGGGCGTACTGATCTGTCTGGAGATTAGGTCAATATCTTCACTTAGGGTGCCTCAACGAGAGGATTAGGGTTTATGCAAGTGCACCTTCTAGTAACCCTAGCAATAGTGCTTCAACGAGCTTAATATCCTTTTGGCTATGTTTCCTTCCAACGGTTAGACTGAATGAAGGAGGTGTGGGCCCATAACCTGTTATAATATAATGGATGTGCTCATTTTACCATTGACAATATCTCTATTGTCACCCAACCATAGGCCAAAGCCACCCTCCGAGCACCTTAACCTTGACAGAGAATCACTCCGGAAGCAAACCCTAGGCTAGATAGCCAAACAAAGGGTAGCGCACCAACAAGAGTTGATCAGATAGTCCAAACCCTAGCCAAGAGATATTCCAAGCCAAAACGTAACTGCTAGCTACAGCAGCTGCACTGACAACTCTTCTCAAACCTGCACACAAAACTGGGCACTATAGTGCGCACAAGTTGTTGCTCTGCAATTCTAAGACTGCCTACCAGAATTAGAACTGGCCTCCTATATTTATACTAATTCTGGCTAACTTCCTGGGCCGACTTCTCATTCTGGGTATCTGTCCATTCAATATATATTATTATTTCTGGCCGACTTCTTCTCTTGGAGGATAATAACCTAATATAAATTATCTTCTTGAGCCGACAAGTCTTCTAGGGTTATTAGCCAACTCATTAGGGTTTCTTCTTGCTTCCCGAAGTATTCTATCCTCGTCAGGTTTACACGTGGAGGTAAATACCTCCTACAACTACCATAATATCAACAATATTTGTTATGAATGTTGATGGATTATGCTATTGAATGTTCTAACATTATATATTATCACCATATGCTTATGTTTCTTGGTTTTTGAGGACAAGTTGCAAGTATATTTCTTTGAGTCAAGTGCTCAATGATGGAATTCATCGAACATCTGGACGAGGTAGGCCTTTTATCTTGTCTTGTTAGCATATTTGTTTATATAGCATATATGATATTAGAGTTGATTTCTACAGTCATTTCCGTTTGTTGTGGTTTACCCCTAGCCATAGAGAGATTTTCCTTGTAACAGAATTGGTGACCATACTGGGGATAAAATCTTGTTTTCGGGGTTTGGAGTGTTTTTCTCCTTTGATTTCTCTGGTTTATATTGAGTTTCTTGTCGTATGACTACTTGACAACCTCTGTTCATTCTGAGTTTGAGTTTCTTATCCTTCTCTTTAACCTGGTTTTGTTTTAACACATATACGTGGATTTTTACCTGACAATCGCGTACATACACATGATGTCCTTCTACAAGAATCATATATACGTGCTTTTCCCTTAAACAGTCGTGTACATCACCCTTTGTTGCTTGGTTGTTGGGTTTGATGTTTGTTGGGTAAGTTTTGATGGTTGTTGAGTCTTCTTGGGTCTTTGTTATGACTGTTAAGTGTCTATGGAATGACATGAAACCTTTCTTTGGTTGAATTTTTGGGCGGTGCCTTTCTCATCATCCTTTTCATTTGATTGTCCTTGCATATTGGGCTGGGTGTTTGCTTCTTGATATCCTACTTGGTTTGTCTCTGTTTACATACAATAGAGTTTTTATATCAAGTTTTTGTTCAGTCCTTGCATTTTCATTCTTATATATTGAAAATACAAAAATATTAGGCATTTTGCATTGTTGGCATTTGATCTTTTGGGTTCTTATTACTGATCTTAGTACATGTAAAGAAATATTTCATCTTATTTGGAATTTCGTAACTAAATTGAAAATTGCATTTTGAAAAGCATATTATTTATTGGGAATTGAATTTAAGACATTGCATTGTATTCATATTCATTTATTTTACTTGTTGAGTCATAACATCATTAGTTTCATGACTGCACCTTTCTTGAGTAAGCAAGGCCATTAAAAGTAATGCTGATAATTTAAAATTTATTAGAAACAATTTTATTTTCTAGGGTGCAAAAACTAGCTTAGGATTTAGAGCCTTGGAATAGGATTTTGTGCGTAAACTTCTCCAAGGCTATTAAATCAACATATGTGTCTTACTAAGGGAGTGGTGAAATCCATTGTATAATTGGTGATGTCAGGAGCCTCTGCTTACACCAGAGTTAAACATGAGGTTGTGTGAGGTTGGTTGAGTGGATATCCCCCCAATACCTTCTTAGTGTCATATATATTTCTCGGGATCTATTCGTATATGGGGATATTGCTAGTACCTTTACCTCTGTGAGAGGTGATGCTTTTGAGGTTTCAGGCTTTGTTACCCTGCCCATATGGTGGAACTGACTTACAACTGTTCACCTACACATTGGTTATATCGTGGTTGCTTATTTGCTTGACATAGGTACCACATAGGTTACTTGCAGGGCCGATTATTCTCTAGGTACCCTGGGTCAGATAAGGGTCGAACAACACACAACCTTTATGGAGGAATACCTCTCCAGGTGGATCTGACTGACTGGTTTTTAAGCCCACGAGGGCCCTTATAACTGATTTTGATACCTCCGATATTTAGCAGGGAGTTTCAGGCTCCTCTTGGGCGAGGCATACATACTTTAGGGAGGGAGGCTCTTGAGGCCTTATAATTTCGGAGATATAGCCTGTACAAGATAGGGTTCTGGAATCATCCTAAACTGATTCATTGCGGAATTTTCGCTATAAAAACTTTTCTATGATGTTTCAGACCCTGTACTCTGGAGGCCATTTATAGAAATTAGTAAGGTATATGTGGTAAAACGTTCAGCTTCTGGGTCATCTTAAATTTGTATATACACCTTGTGTAAGATAGGGTATCTGACTAGTCCTATTGACTAGTCTCAAGAAGGTGTTCTAGGTAAAACAATCATAACTTCTTCCTAGAGTATCCAAATTGAGTGGGACTCCTAGAGCATCCAAATTGAGGACTAGCTTGCATTGATCGGACATTCTGTGCATTTGGGTGTGAGTTTCAGAATTCCTTTATATCAATTGTTTTTGCGGGCATGCTATACAAGTGAGACTTTGGAAAGGCCAAAAATCGACAAGTTGTGGGAAGTTACTGTGAATTCCACTTGGCACATCCACTCTTTGATCAGACTCATGGCATTGCAGAGAAGAAATATTAGGAGAACTACATAAAAGAAAGTTTCACCCAGAAGGGCTTAAACTCTGGGAGATACAACAGAAGAAATATTGTCTAGCAGAACCACCTCAAAAATCAAGGTTCAAAAGGATATCAGCCAACATGCCACCTAAAAGAGAACTCTGCCAACTAACCAAGACTCCAGAAAATCCTACTTGGACTCTTGATGAAGGTGAAGAAATGTGTAGGGACATAAACATTTACAAAATAAAAATAGCTACAAAATATGAACTACAAGAGATGATGGAGGGTTTAAAAGGGGAGGATCATGGAAGTAATTGAAAAATTTCTGTAATAGAGAAGACACCTAAAATGAAAATGCATCCCATGAAATTCATAATGAGGACATAAGGAAGGTGAATCAAGAATGGAGAAACTCCAACTTTGGTTTTAAGACCAACCACGTTCCTAAGATTGATATGAGGGAAGTTTGATGGCAAGGACCCAATCACATTGATACTTCAGATGAAGCAATTCTTTGACCTCCATAATGTGCCACATACACAAAAGGTGTAAATAATTGTTTCTTTATATTTAGAACCAATCAATTTGTATGGTATCTATGGCTTTGTTCTCAGAAATCAATTTTGTCACTTGACAATTTTCATGGAAGAAATGATAGCACACCATGAGGGATACAAGGAGCAATACCTCTTTAGCCAATTGATAAATCTCAAGCAAAAGGGTTCAGCTTATCGAAAGCACATTGAGAACTTCCAAAGATTGAATATGAAGGTAACCGACACCTGTGATGAGTAATCTTGATTGATGTTTTTATAGGAACTTTAAAGGATAATGTTCAACATGAGGTTCATCTTCAGGAACCCAAATCATTGAGAATGCATTTATGTGGCAAGAAATGCTTGAAAGCAAAAATATGGCTATGGCTACTAGAAGGACCAATCCTAACATTTATAAGGAGAAAAATGCTCCTCTTCTAAAACACCTCAACAATTGAAGGGAAATACAAGCAAAGGTTTTATGCTTTAATTGTGACAATGCACAGTATGTGACACAAGGCAGGACAAGAATTCATTCTACATAGATTGTGAAGAGGGAGGAAGAAGAAGAAGAAGAACCATCCTCAAGATGAAAAACATAGAAGCAATTTCTGGCCTCAAGAGTTGACTCCAATGACATCGTGTAATGCATTACGGGAATTAATACTCCTCAAACCCCTCAAGATCAAGGATACATCACAAAGAAAAGGTAAATAGTCCTAATTGATTATGGTAGTACCCATAATTTCCATTCACTATAAATTAGCTAAAAGATCCTCAATTGCTTTGTATATCCCAGAGTTTCAAGTAATGATTGGTAATGGAGGAACCAATAACTGTTTAGGAAAATGCAATAAGATCAATCTATCTATGGGGAAATATGCAATGAATAGTCCAACGGATTTCTATACCCATGGTGGTGCATATGTTGTACTAGGAACAATGGCTTACATTTCATTAAGAACAATGGTTTTTAATTTTCAAGAACTTTTCAAGCAGCCTTTCATTGGAAGGAAAAGAAATTGAGTTAAGAGAAATTGGCCAGAAACCGGTAAGGTGATAAGATCTAACGCATGACAAAATGATTGAAAAAGGTGAATCACATGCTATTGCACAACCATGTTCACTAGATGTTCAAACATCTAAGCCATCTATTCCTCAAGATATCCAAAGGATCATTGATAAGAATTCCAAAGTATTCAAGATATTCCCAAAGGTCTTCCCACCCACCTCAAATCATGATCATGAAATTCACTTAATTCCCCGGAGTGTTTCTCCTAACACTACACAGATACCCCACGTCCAAGAGTGAAACTGATACGTGGTTGTAAGCTAGAAATGTTATTGGATTGCATTATTAGACCTAGCTGGGGAAAGTTCAGACTCTGAACCTGGTAATGGTATTCAAGAAAGATAACCTATGATGATGTGTTCAGACATTATAGAGAGCTCAACAGATCACTACATAAAGATAAGTTCCCCATTCCATCATTGATGAACTGTTAGATGAACTACATGGAGCACCACCCATTTCACCAAAAATTGATCTCGCCTGTGGTATCATCGACTGAATGAAGGAAGAAGATATCTAAAAATAGCATTATGAATCCATGAAGGCCATTGCGACCCTTTTGGTCATGCCTTTGGCCTTACAAATGCAACCTCCCAATATCCAAGGGTTGATGAATTCCATTTTCAAGCCCTTCCTTCAGTAAATTTGTGTTAGTATTTTTGGTGATATACTAATTCATAGGCAAGTCTTGGGAGGATCATATGTAACATGTTGACAAGGTGCTATAAACTACTAAAGGAGAAACAACTATATGCCAAACCATCCAAATGTTTTGGAGTAAAGGAGGTAGAGTATTTGGCCATATTGTATCTCAAGTGAAGGTGTCAAGGTAGACCCTATCAAGATTAAGTCCATGATGGACAGGTTTAGATTCCCAAAACATTGAAGAATCTCAAGGGATTTTTGGGTTTGGATGTGTTACCACCGCAAGTTTGTTTGGAACTATGGAAGAATAGCAAAGCCTTTAACGACACTCAACTAAGAAGGATGAATTTTCATTGATTCCATAGGCAACTAAATCTTTTTGAACAACTGTGAAGAGGTGATGTGTAAAAGCTCCTGTCTTGACCACTCCGTGACTTCACAAAACCTTATTGTGGAAACCGGATGCCTCTAGAAATGGAATTGGTGTTGTCCTAATGCAAGAAGGAAGGCCCCGGCTTTGAAAGTCGACCACTCAAGGAAAGGGACTTACACAAACCCATTTATGAGAAGGGAAATGATGGAAATACCTACATGCATTGAAGAAAATGGCGTCCTTACCTAATAGGTAGGCACTTCAAGGTCAAAACAGCATCATGATAGTCTTAAATACTTCTTGGAACAAAGATCGCCTTCTAAGAACAACAAAAATGGGTAAACTAAATATTGGGTCGCGATTTTGAAATCCTCTATAAAAAGGGAAGCAAAATGTTGTGGCGTATGCACTCTCAAGAAAGTGATGAAGATGTTGAGCCCTTTCTCTTCATATTCTCTATCATCCAACCCGATTTGATACTAGAAGCAAGGGATGAATGGAAGAATGACGAAAAAGTGTGGGACTCTCATTCAAAGGTTGGTAAACAGGATTCCAGTGCATCGCATACATTTACATGGAAAAATGATTCACTATGGTACAAAGATCTTTATATTTATGTAAGAACCCCAACTCAAACAAAAGGTGCTCTTTGAGTTAAAATACACCTCCAAAGGGCACTTGGGATTTTGAAAAACCTACCATAGAGTCAAGAAAGATTTTTGGGATGGACTTTAAAACCGATGTTCAAAGGTTTGTATGTAATGTTTGGTTTGCCAACAAAATGCAGTGCAGTGGAAACAATTAAGACCCTGCCCATTAACCATTATCCATCCCAAGTCGGCCAAGTAGAGGAGGTCATGGATTTCATCACTGTGGTTACCAAAGTCTGAAGGGAATAGTGTAATCATGGTGATTGCTGATAGGATCTGACTCAAGTACACACACTTTTGTGCACTCTCTCATCCCTTCAAAGTTAGTACAACTGCCACCGCATTCATGGACACAGCTCAAAAGCTACATGGCGCCCCAAAGATTATTGTAAGTGATAGAGATCCCATCTCCAATCGGACATTTTGGACGTAATTACTTTCTTGTTTGGTACTCAATTGGCTCATAGCTCATCCTATCATCCTCAACTGGATGGACAAACCGTAGATAGTGAAATAAATGTCTTGAAGGCTAGCTTCGTTGCTTTGTCTCTGAGCAACAAACACAATGGTTCAAATGGTTACCCTTTGGTAGAATGGTGGTATAACACTTCCTTTCATCAGCAGTCAAAAAATGACACCATTTATGGAACTTTATGATACCAATTCCTCCTTCCATCACTTCTTCTCTAAAAGAAAAAATCTAAGGTTCAAGCAGTAGTTATCACATCGAATCAACAACAAGTTCTCCAAATCTTAAGGATAACCTCACTCCAATGGCTAATGTAATCGTGATAAAACAAATGTGCGCATCAACGCCGAGGAAAGGAAGTTTTGAAGTAGGGGATTGGGGTGTTTTAAGACTACAACCATACAAACAAATGTCCCCCAAGCAAGCCAAGAAGGATGATAAACTATCACCAAAGTACCATGGTCCCCTTATAAGGTGTTGCTAAAGATTGGTACCATGGCATACAAATTTGAGTTGGCTCCTCGCATCTCTTCACGAAAGTACAACCTAGCTTCCATGTTTCATGCTTAAAGAAGGTTATAGGCTACAAGATCCCAATTCAAACTATAATACAACTCTTGATGAGGAAGGAAAAATCATATTGAGACCTAAGCTATCACCGACACAAGAATTCTCACCGAGGAATAGATCCATTTCAGAGTATCTCATTAAATGGAGGAAACTACCAAATTAAGATTCCACTTGGAAGATGAGTCTTTTATACGTAGCATCCAGAGTTACCCAAGCTGCTATAACAACACTTGTCTCAAGGGCATGTTAAGCCCACATTGGCTCACACCCCTTAATTGGGGCATATTATATTAGTAATGTTATCATTTTATGTCGCTTTAGGCCATTAGTTGTAATTATACCTCCTAGTCTCCTATATATACCAAGGAGACATTTTCATTTTGAATCATCTTGTACTTGAACGTTTAAGTGGGGTAAAAGGAGGTTGCCCCCTCAAAGAGGCTTATTATCTGAAATTATCTCTTTTTCAAGGCGTTAGGTACTTTTTCTGAGGTTTTTCTATGCTATATTGATATTTGGTT
The DNA here is from genome assembly GCA_010110895.2 of Picea sitchensis. NCBI lineage: Eukaryota > Viridiplantae > Streptophyta > Pinopsida > Pinales > Pinaceae > Picea > Picea sitchensis. Next base: position 20,766 of record SNQJ01S0041190.1, read on the forward strand.
CTTAACACACTTTATCTTGTTTGTGTGCATATTGGCCTTTTTATTTTATTTTGGTGTGCTCTTTGATTACTAGTTGGCCTTAGGATTTGTTTTTTATATCTCGATTCTTGAGTCATCGTGGAGCCAGACCAGATTCCTCGTAGGTCTCGTTGCTTGTTACAATTACCATGACATTTTGAGTCTTTGCCTTCCAAAAGGCGTAAATTTATTAGACGTGGTACACACACCTCCACTTACCAGACTTGTGATCATACAAGGATGAGCATTGAATCGAGTTAGAAAGATACTGGGAGTCCTTAAACTCCCATACCCACTATAGTTAACGATACCCCTTCGACACCTTCAACCACAATGGTTGTAGTGCCAGAGGTGCCTATCATCATCTCTACCCATCCTATAGTGAATACTCAACCTATAGCCACGAACCCTTTCGGGTCCCTTTGTCACTCGTCGGGATATAATGTTCAGTCCATCCCTATGGCCTCTAGTCCTTTTTCTTATGGTATGTCGAATTTCACATCGCAATTTTCAACCTCCATCCTAGCGACTAGTCTGAATACTAGCATTTGACTTGGGGGAACGACTCCTCCACATACTCCATTCTCGTTTGGTGGTGCCCATGTCCCACAAACGACTCCTACAGTTGGAGGCTTTCCTCCTTTTAACCCTGGGTCTAATCCTATTCCTAATGCTTCTAGATGGAGTAACCAACCTGGCAAACAAGCTATTGCTTACGGTCCATGCTTTACACCCACCTCCTCTGTACCAATTTCGACCAATACGTTTGGCATGAAGAATCCACCATTATCATCCAGATTCACACCCGAAGGAGGTCAGTTTCATACCTTAGGCAACCCCCAACCTGGAGCCACTCTGACTGAGGGTAGTTTTTACAACCCTCATCAGAACATTCCTACTGGAATGGTGCCCAACCAACCCCTCATGAATCAGTCCGGAGGAGGGTCTTACAATCCCAGACATGGCCATGGTGCTTACCAGAACCCTAGATGGGTTGTAATTCCCCAACAATAATATTTCTAGGTAACTTGGGGTCAGATGCCGCAACCCCGTCTCCCTTTTCTAGCCACGCTCAATCTGCCATACTTGTTTAGGTTAATGGATGATCATGTGTGTCATGATCTGACATGCCCCCCCATCCCCACCAAGCTTCCTTCGAATATTCTGAAATTCAAAGGTAAGAATGGCGAGGATCTTGGTGATCACATCACTACTTTTCACCTTTGGTGCTCTTCGAATTCCCTTAACGACAATTCTATCTAGTTAATATTGTTTCAACGCACCCTCACGGGGGGTCGTCACAAAATGGTATATCAAGCTACCAAGGGGGTCATACGAAACCTTTAGTCAAATGGTCTTAGTCTTCCTCAACCACTTCCAATTGTCGATTCGTTATGAAGTTGGCTTAGAATTTATGTTGACCTTATGCTAGGACAAAGCCACTCATATCTCGAATCATATCAAGGAGTGGTGTAGAAGGAAGAGGTTGATCAAGACCTGCATACCCTTGGAATTATTGCTAGAGTGGTTCCTCAAGTATCTACTGCCTTATATTTCGAAGGATGTTTCTACATCCGGGGTTACATATGAGGAAGAAGCGATTTTTAAAGCCCGGTAGTTATATCTTATATATGTCCAGTCTGGGATTTTATACAAAATTCTTCCAAACGCACCGAGGTCAAACTATGACCCTAGACAAAAGCTCGGGCCTCATGCCGATGGCATTGTAGGCTCCGCCATTTTGAAATCTGCAGACTCGGTGGCAAGCCATTTGAAAGAGTTATCTCTAAACCAGTCTGTAGGAGGCCCAACTTCGTATGTGTCCTCCACTCCCACTCAGTCGGTGGATGTACATTATGTGCAATCATCGACCAACCCGAATGGTAACCAACAACCAGGAGGGAATAAAAAGAAAGGACGTAATAATAATTGTAGGGGTGGGAAGAATAACAATAAACCCAAGGACAATGGTAATAATGAGAAGTTGAATAACAATGTTGGTGAGGGAAAGAAAGAAAGGCGGAAGGTGAAGTTTCCCTGTAAGCTTTGTACAGACGATCACCTTACCCATTTATGCCCCAAACTTTCAGAAGCTGTGAGGCTTTTATCTCTACTGTCTGTCGTGCTAACTAATCCTTTTCCACATAATCAACACATGGCCTTGAGCTCCTTGAATGACAGAAATGTGGCAAGTGGGAGTCAAAACACATCGACACAAGACGGTGACCGTTTATGCATCAATATGGTTAAATATGAGGTTAATGTAGCCACTCGTTCTCACTATTACAATTCTCCACAGACTGTACCTGGTCTAGAGTCTCCCCCTCCTTCGAAGACACCCTTACAGATTGAAAAACCAGAGCCTTTGCCTCGTATTTCGAAAGGTTTACTCAAGCTCTCTACTCACAATCCTAATGATAGGGTCGCCCATAATTACTCTATTGTTGAGGATCTGGTTCAAACCCCTTGTGCGATGTTAGCTCTGGAGGTACTCCAGACATGTCCTTCATAGAGGAATGCCTTGCTTTTTGCATTGGGAGCTCTAGATCCTTGTGGCTCAAAAGTTATCAAGTTTGACGTCACAGATGTGAAGCCTCGCTTGCCTTACCATGTGGCATTCCAAATCCACGTGGGTTACTCAAAGTATACCATCAAGCGTATTGTTGTTGAGGGAGGCGCTGCAACATGTGTAATGTCCCTGGTTTGTTGGAAATCCCTCGGCTCTTCGACCATGTTGACTGCTTTTGATGGTCGTTCCTTCTGCCCTCATGATATTCTTCTTGCCTTCCGGTCTAGTTAGGTGGGAAGACAGTAGAGTTCGATGTCGAGGTGGTTGATGCACCCCTCGATTATAACTTGTTACTAGGACGCAATTGGACTTATGCTATGACTACAATCGTATCGTCCGTCTTCTGTACTCTTTGTTTTCCTCATGATGGGAAGATTGCAATGATTGACCAGTTGTCCTTTGCGTACGCTAGCCCCAATGCATCCATTGGATCGTTGATCCCCATGATCGACAATTCTCAGTCGGAAACTGAGAATATCGATGTCGGAATGTATTCATCCCTTATGTGTACCTTCAACTTCATGGCACCGATTCACCATATATATTCCATGTTCAGTAGGCCTGTTTCGTCAGAGAGGTTCGCTCATTTCCACACTTCCTATTTTAACGATCCTTGGACCTTACCTTCCTCGACTACGTCTTATGAAGGTCAATCACATTCTGGAATGGCCATGCCACTATCGACAGCAGAGATTGTGTATCAAGTTATTCTTGACTCTTCTGTCGATCCAGATCATGTTACCTCATAGACGGACAAGCATGATTCTGTTCTAGAGCCCGTGTGGGCCACTTAGTTGTCTTGTTCATGTGATTGCCTTGATGAGACTTTACCTTCGAATGAAGCCATCATAGAGGCCATGAATGGTTCTGACAGACCTTGGGATGATATGCATCATCACTCTTATTTTCTCCCAGAGCTTGCCAAAATCGAGCAAGATGATTTTAGATATACCTTGAGCGAGATAGTAGGTCACGTTGTAGTTCCACTTAATACGCACAACATTTATGTCAAATGAAACATGGCGAGTATCTCTCCTACCGTCACGATCGATATCTCTCGTACCCCTGTAAAGCTTGAAAATGTATACCTCAGTGTGGATTGTTCGCCAGAAGAAATTCTGATCTACACCAAACTCTTCAAGGAATTCTAAGATGTATTCACTTGGTCATATGAAGATATGCCAAGAATCGACCCTCGAATTGTTGAACATGAGATTAAAACTTACCTGGATGTTAAGCTTGTTCGACAACGTCTTAGAGCTTTCAATCCCAGGAAGGCCCCTGATATTAAGGTGGAGGTAGAAAAATTGCTTAATGTTGGCTTTATCTACCCGGTTCCCTTGGTTGAATGGGTATCCAATCCCGTTCCTATGAATAAAAAGCACATAACCATCCGTGTATGCATGGATTTTCGTGACTTGAACAAAGCCTATCCCAAAGACAACTTCTCGTCACCTTTCATCAATCAGATTCTCGACGAGTGAGCGGGAAGCAGAGTTTTTTCTTTCATGGACGGATTTTCAGGGTATAACCAAATCCAGATTAAAATCGAGGACTAACATAAAACGACATTTATTTTCCCTTGGGGTAATTTCGCATACCAGAATATTCCTTTCGGTCTGAAGAACACCGGAGCAACCTTCCAACGTGCTATGACCTTCGCATTTCATGATCTCAAGCATATAGTCGAAGCCTATCTCTATGAACTTGTCGCTCACTCTCGTAAGAGAGTGGATCACCCTAAGCACCTTCGGCTAGTCTTTGAAAGATGTCGCCATTATCACATCTGTTTGAACCCTCATAAATGCATATTTTGCATTAGGTCAGGTTGACCTCTAGGATTTTTAGTCTCTGAGACTGGGATCATGGTAGATCCGTTAAAGGTTGAGGCGATACTTTGATTGCCTCCCCCGCACATTATTCATCAACTTCAAGGTTTACAGGGGAAATCTAACTTTTTATGATGGTTTACAGTGAACTATGCCAATATTACTAATGGTTTCATGTGTCTCTTGAAGAAGGACTCTCCTTTTATCTGGGATGAGCGAGCCCAGGAATCCTTCAATGCTTTGAAGAAAGCCTTGGTATCGACGCCTCTGTTGAAGTCTCCAGACTACGGTAGAGATTACTTGCTTTATGTCACCACGTCTGAAGAGATGATTCATATGGTGTTGGTTCAGGAGGATGATGAGCTTCGTGAGCACATCATTTACTATCTTAGTAAAAAATTAGTCGGCCCTGGACTCAAGTATTCTCATGTTGAAAAGCTAGCTTTGGTTGTCGTTCACGCAGTCCAACAATTACGACACTATATATTGCTTTACAAAATTATTGTGGTTTTCGATGTCAATCCATTTCAATATGTCCTTATGAGGCGTATCATAGGGGAAAAGTACAATAAATGGATTGTCATTCTATAAGATTTCGATCTTGATTTTGCTTCTGCGAAGTCCAAAAAATCACTAGTTTTTGCAGAGTTAATATCTGACTTCCTTTGATTAGATGAGGATGTTATTCATGTTGATTCATTTGCAGACAAACACATTTTCCTTGTCTCATTGTCAGACCCATGGTATGGAGATATTGTTCTCTATCTTCAAACTTTGAAGTTCCCTCAGCATCTTTCGCGAGATGACCAACGACGTATACGATACCAAGCTAAGAACTATCTTATCATCGACGACACTTTGTATCGTCGAGGAATAGACAATATCTTGCGTCGATGTTTAACTCACGAAGAAGCTGAGTCTGTTATAAACGACTGCCAAAGTGGGGCTTGTGCTGGTCATCTATCTGGGCTTGCGACAACATAGGAAATCTTGCGAGCTGGTTATTTTTGGTCGTCTATCTTTAAATATTGCATCAAAGCAGTTAAGAAGTGTCACCCCTTCCAGGTGTTCACTTGGAAAATGCGCTCGCATCCATCCCCTTTCCATCCATTTTTTACCGCCGGTCCCTACACTAAGTGGGGGGTCGATTTTGTAGATTGTAACCCAACTTCGATTGGGGGGAATCAACACATTATCATGGTTGTGGACTACTTTACTAAGTGGGTCGAGGCCATCCCTACAGTTAAATTCGATGGTAAGACTGTTGCCTTCTTCATATTCAATCAAATTATAGCCAGGTTTGGAATCCCAAGTGAGATTGTCATTGATCATGGCAATCACTTTCAGAATGAAATGATGAAAGAACTAGCATCTAAACTGGGGTTTAAGCATGTTCATACTTCCCCTTACCATCCCCGGGAAAATGAACAAGTAGAGGCCGTGAACAAGTCTCTCAAGACCATTCTGCAGAAAAATGTCAGCCATAGCAAATTTGACTGACACATCATGCTTTATCCAACACTTTGGGCATACCCAACCTCGGTCAAGATTTCCACCGGTTTTTCTCCTTTCCAGTTAGTACACGGTGTGGAGTCGATCTTACCTATCAAATGTGAAATCCCTTCTCTCATATTGGCAGTTATGCTCCTACCTGACACTTTCGATCTCGAACAATGCCTCGTACACCTAGAGATTCTAGATGAGTAGCGTCGAGACGCCTCTACGACTATCAAAGCGAATAAAAGATGTGTCAAGGTCCAATACAATAAGTATGTCTGTCCTTGGCAGTACGTTGAGGGTAAATTAGTTTTTCTATATGATCAATCCAAAGAACCACTGGGGGCAGCCAACTTCAAACCCATGTGGCACGGTTCCTATATCGTGTGACGTGTCTTAGAAAAAGGAGCCTATGAATTAGAAGATTATGAAGGGAACATGTTGGATGAGCCCAAGAATGGGCTCTTTTTGAAAATATATTACGCTTGATCCCCAAGCTTAGGTGTAACTCTTTGTATACTAATGTATTTTAGTGTATATATCGTTTCCCTTTGTTTTTATCTTCAGCTTGCTTATCGAGTTTTCCCTTGGTTGGCAGATGTCAACGGAGTCTTCGGTCTACTTAGGATTTGCAGACGGGGCCAGTCGTCATACATGGAACTTGGCTTCCGCCGCTTGGGTTGTTTACTCACCCGAGGGTCTACTGGTGTCTTCAAGTGATGTTTTCCTCCGGCCATCCACGAATAATGTGGTCGAATATAACGTCGTTATAGAACTTTTGCACGATGCCATTTCGCATGGTATTCGCTCGTTAGAAGTTACCTAGACTCCCAATTAGTAGTATGTCAGTTGAACAACAGTTACCGTGTGCGTGGCCCTACTCTACTCCGACGATTCCTACGGGTACGACTTTTGGAATGACAGTTTGATTTTATTACTTATCATCACATACCTAGAATTTCTAATTATGTATCCAATGCATATGCTAATTTTGTTTTAGACTGGCATTTATCACATAACTAAAGTAAAGACAAAATTTTCATCAATGTACACATTGTAACATAAGCAAAATCGAAGATTCATGTTTATATATATATATTTCAAAAAATATGATGTTATAGTACAAAATTGGGGTTGGCACCCTCAATATACATATATAAGTGATCATACAATAGCCATGACATATACGCCTGTGGCACTAGATGAGTGTCATGATAATAGACTATGGCGTTTGTGAGACACCGAAAGAGTCGTACCCAAGCACGGGGCACACCTACCACCTGTTATTGCATAGCCTCCAATAGATCCTCCACCTGAACCATGGGAATCCTCTGCGTCAAACGAGACAGGTTTCCTTGCAGGTTTTGAAGCACTCTATCTACGTCCCCTCCTGCTACCTCATCTCCCCGGTGCCTCCGACGATGTCATGGAATTCTGTCTGACCGTCATGGACGTACGTCTGCACCACATACATGTTTAGTTAGTACTTAACATCATCCAAAAATATTTTTGTCTTCTTATACAAAAATACAAAAAATGAAATATTAAAAAACGATGACATACCTATGTCTCCATAGATGGAACCTGGTGGTAATGGCATGTCAGGATCTCCTCTGAAGTCAATCCTTGCGTAAGAGTAGTCATCCAGAGCTATCACCTGCCGACTCCACCAGAATAAAAAGTCATCGTTGTAGGGTGTTGGCACCCTACCACCCCCCTACCGCCTCATCACCTCGGTTGACCATGCCATGGTTGGATCGTGAGGTTCACGCGGAATAATCTCAACTCTAGGGAATAGACCTGGAACCTGCTTGAAGAAAAAACTACAAAGGATAGACGAGAACCTGAAGTTCCTCTTTCTACCCAGTTTGCAGTCTGTTAGCTGGCTCTTCATATTGGCCGGTAGTGATGTGCACCAGTCATACATCGTGGGTTGCAAGCACTCCACTGAATAGAACATAAGTGGCCTCGATGCCTGGTGCAAATAGGCCGACCCTGTGATCTGTGTCAAAACTAGGACAATAATCTTGAGACTCAGATTGTTGATCGCTCTGATTGGGAGTTGGCTCCCTACCTTCTCAGTCCCTAGAATGTAATGAGTGGCTATGTAATCCTCGATATTCATGCCACTCCCAGCTCCCCGAGCTTTGAGTTTGACCACCTCATCCCGACGTGACAATCTCATCAAGAAGTATATGTCCTCAACTTTAATCCTTAATGGTTGTCCATCAAGGTTGAAGGTCTCACTATCTGAATCCCAGTAGTTCACAAGCATCTGAAGCAATCTCACTTGAGCCCTCATACCTTTGAGAGCCCAAAACTTGTATAGCCCACCTCTTTTTAAGGCAATTTGGGCCCCTGGATCTCTCTCCACTACAACATCCACCTCTTCATGCTCTCTTTCTCTCCACTCTAGCACCATCCTGCAAGAGTCAAACCCTTTTTTGAGTTTGAAACCTTTAAAAAACACTATCCACGGACATATATGTGAAATGTAGTGTACACAGTCGCATATAGGGTTGCTTATACGCTGGCTATTTTTCAAAGTGTCGCGTATAAGTATGTGTATACATGACCCGATAAATTGTAGCCCATGTACACCTCAGTTTTGAAGTTGGGCCCTAAATAACTTAGAAAAGGAGGCCTAATTACAAATTTTAATCCACTGAAAAGAAAGAGGAGAGCAAGATGAATTACCTGGTCCAAACGGTCGTCAATTCCATCGCTCGTAGCTCTCGCAATCAACAGTTGAAATTTAGAGGCAATTTGGTCCAAAATCCACTATTTAGGTAAAATTACAAATGGTATAGTAAAATTGTTTTGTTTTTTAAACTATTTATAGCAAACTTTTACCCACTTTACATAAGTTCGTACAATATTTTGGCCTAATGGACTAATACGACAGTGGATGGAGTTGGTTTTTGTAGTTTTATCCAGGGATTCTTGCGGTTTTCAGCCCCATGTTGTTTGTTCGTAACTTTGGACAAGTATTTTCATTACCCAACATATAGGATAGGTATCCAATCCATCATGCACACTTGCATCATCCTATGAATGCAACTCATATGCCTCAAGTATGAACCCATTTTATAGTGACACAAAACCTTCTATCTGCAACTAGAAGTGTCGTTATCGAATGGTAGAGACTTACCAAACATGGGTACCTTAGTTAGATCCCCTGCTTCATTCGGTGCCCATGCAAAGATTTGTATTTGTAGGACTGGGAGTCCCTTATATATGATACATGACTTTATGTTTGAACCTCATTTCTTACTCATAAACATGCTGACCTATACCTAGAGGACTCCCAAACGAGTCTGATTTAAGCTCTTTTCCGACTCTCTCAAAAAGAAAAAAGGTTGTCGAGTGAACTTGTCTCTTTCACACTCATAATTGGATTTGAAAGGATGTCTATTTGGGGCAATTTTATCCCTTTTTCAAACCAAGTAGACTAAGATTACGAAAAATTACATTTTTGGGCATTAAGTTGTAATTGCATCTCATTCTCTTGCTTGCAGTATTGAGCCTATTGCCAGTTCTCGCGTTTGCATTATAAGCCTTTCTCCTCAACAATTTGCATCATCATCCAAGTAGAGCCTTGTTTATATCCTTTGCATCTTGACACCCTATACCCAAGAGGAAACTTTCCCTCGAGTGCCCATCTCCCACATGCACCTCCTTGCATTGAGCATAGGTATGTTCCACTGTTGGAACTAGATTGCTTATTTGTGACACTCGTTTCCTCCTCTGTATCATAGCATTCATTTGACTATGAAAAAACAAAAAAAGACGTGCAAGAAAGGAGCATTATATTATATTGGTAGCAGTCGTGTCACCTTTGAACAGAGCACAAAATTTTTGAATCCATGTGTCATCAATTTTGGGTTTAGCATGACCTTAGGAAGTTGATCTCGTTACACAGAGTTTACTCTTCCGATTGGTTACTTTTCCAGTCCCTATGGAGAGTTTGATTGATGCCTCATGCATATCAAAGTTCCATCATTGAGTCTACGTTGTCAGAGTCTTCCATATGTCTCATGCTCTTGTTCAAAGAATGTCTATCAACCTGTGTCGGCCATTCCTCAAAACTCTTGACTTTGCATGTTAGACATACCCTCAGTGTGTCTCTGAGTCATATGAAGCATGTAGTCCTATTGCGCACCATGGTCCTACTTTCCTCATTTGGTAGGTAACCTTGAACCCAATAGTCGACATTTCATCATTGGTCATTGACTGGGTGGTTTCCCTTGCGTTCGACGACAATAAATCTATTCACATATTGAGATTCGTGCAGTGTCTTGGATGTCATTAACCTTATTAGTGGTTTCCTCGCCTTTGTCAACAATTTTCCTTATTGGTTGTTATTCAGAGGGTCTTTTTCGTGCACCACTTGCATCTGGCGTACATGAAAGACGCATAGGGTCATTGGTTCGTGAATATGTTCTTCGTTCGATTTCCTCCAAATTATCAAGCTCCTGCTTTGTACCTCGTGCTAAATTATGAGAGATGCCTCAATGCTCTCCTTTCAGCGGATCTCCTTCCATCGACTTCATCTCATCTATTCTGGAGATGAGACCTAGAGTCCTATGAGTACCTAGAGGCTTGCAGTCATTAGTGGTAGGTTATCTCGCCATCGATAGTTGGGAATACATCAATGTATCCTGATCGATGATTCTTCAAGTGTTCAACCCCGACACCTCTATTCACACTTGTAAGAATGTACTCGGTGCCTTGATACATACTTTCATTATCGGTAGGTTGTCTCGCATTTGTTAACGATATACCTTAATGACCGGTAATCAAACGAAGTCTCATTGTGTTCGACCTCAACTCCTTTATTCACACGATGTAGACTTGCACCTTTGGCAGATTATGTAGAAGACTTGAAGACATCAGTTCATAGTCACAACTTTTCTAAGTTGTTGCTATATTTCATTGGACCAGTACCTATGTGACTTCAGTGATCATGGGAAATCAGATTGTACTCCATTGTATACATATATCTTCAGATTGATTTTGAGACTGGTTTACTAAGCCTTATTCATGACTATCACAGCCTTTGGCATATAGCCACCTTTGTATTGCCTATTCATGATGGATCTACAGTGTAATTCAAATTGGAAGCCATGTGCGCAAAGTCAATACATATTGTAATATTCTCATGAGCAACTAGTTCTTCCAATTGGGTCCCCATTACTCCACTTATGGGTATTATAATGTATTTTGGCCATCACGGATACTCCTATGACCTCACACATTAGGGGCCATATGTTATAGCAAGATTTGCCTCACTCGATGCAAATTTTCTCAAAAGGCCTTGTTCCATTTCCCTATGTAGACTTGAAGTCTCTTTTTGCAAATCCCAGAGCTAAAAACATTATTTTTCCACATATACGTGCCCTACCTATTATACAACATGCATATATGCAGGTTGCACCACTACAAACCCCCGTACATCGAGTTTTGTGCCCAAAATTAAAAAATGGTGTTGGGTTTCCATGTCACGTCACAAGATCCATGATCCTTGACCTTCCATATACTGGAAACATTCTGACTCAACCCTTCAGTTCCACTTGAAGGCTATAAATGGGCCAAATCCGAGGTATGGAAAAGAGGAGAAGAATTCAACTTTGAGAGCAAAGTTACTCTGGAGAAATTATTCACTTCATATTGAGTCTGCATCCCTTTATCCTTTTAAGTATGAACACATTGTTCATCCCCCAACCTCTTCCCTACTTGATTGAGAACCTCATTGTCTCTTTTATATGAGCTTGCCTTCGGTGGAGGATTGAAGTGGTGGAGGCCCAACTGGAAGGGACTTGGTTTCTCGGTTCCGAACCGTGCCGACACAGAAGTTTGTAATTCATTCACTTCTGTTGATTACATTTTAATAGAAATACTATTTTCTCGTCCAATTAATAAATTGCAAATATTTGAATTGTTATTCCATGGGCGTATTTGTTATGAATGTTGATGTATTATGATGTTGAATGTGCTAACATTATATATTATCACCATATGCTTATGTTTCTTGGTTGTTGAGGACAAGTTGCAGGTATATTGCTTTGAGTCAAATGCTCAACGATGGACTTCATCCAACTTCTGGATGAGGTAGGCCTTTTATCTCGTCTTGTTAGCATATTTGTTTATATAGCATATCTGAGATTAGAGTTGATTTTTGCAGTCATTTTCGTCTGTTGTGGTTTACCCCTAGCCATAGAGAGATTTTCCTCGTAACACTTTAGCTTCGGTTTTCTTTAGTTGTCAGAGTATTTTTGTATGGTTCCCATCAAAAGCTTCTAAATCTGACTTTGGTCCCTATCTCCGTAGGGGTTTGTAAAGAGAATTCAACTTTGTATCTCAGAATGAAATCAATACAATAATCTAATTTATTATTTCAATCTCACGTGTGTATTTTGATGATTTGGTTCATATTTTAGTTTTATCCTTGTCTCTTATCCGTGTACACAATTATGTAATTTCTTGCTTATTTTATTTCTTTTGCACAATTACATATAATATATATAAAACCATCCTTGGTCCCTCGTACTTAATACCTGTGGATTAAGCGATTTTTTTTTTCTATTTTAAGGCTATAAACCCCGAGTAAGATTCCCAACTATCTTGCCTTAGCCCAACAAGATTTGAATATGCTTAACTAAGGCTCCTCATTCCTTTTCCTCAACACTAGTTCCTGGGATGTCTCTCTTGGAGTGAGGTTTTCCTCCTCCTAAAAAGAAAGAGGTACCCTATTCGGGTGAAAGTGATAGGGTTACCTCTGTGTTACGTCAATCTAGGCCTACTTGACTTTGGGATTTGGGCAAGTATAGATTGTGCGATAAAAATACCTGCTCCACATATACCACCTGACATCATAAGTCCATTGGACATCTAAGTGGACCTCACATGTGTTGTCTAGCATGGATCCCCTTTATCCATAGCTAGGTAATTTCCCAAGAGCACACAATCTAGATATCCGGGTTTTTCCAAACATCTGGATATTCTCCCATTTGGGATCTAGAACTTTATTAAAATTCTCATTTATCGGAATTCCCGGATTCTTGGATTTTCAGATACCTGGTTCTGCCTGCATGGTTCCTCTCTATCCGGGATGTGGATTTTCCACAAGGCCTGCCTATTTAAATAGACCCAAATCCTTGATTTCTGGACTAGGCTTCCTCTGTTTACGTGGGTTCCACCTATACCCTGTTGCCACATGGAATTCGCTTAATTGCCATATTTCTCTAGCGTGTCTCGAATGACCAACCGCCACTTGACATTCATTCATAGGATGTGGGGATGTGCAGGTCCCATCCCTTGCCTTTATACCTCTGGAATACAACTTGCATGTTTGTTGGATCAGACAGTGAATAATCACATCGATCAATGATCTAGATATTTAGAGGGATTTTAAGATGCTCGACCTTTAATGGGGTCACATGATCTCGATAGGTTTGACAACTGAGATATGTTCAATCCAACAATCCAGATTAATAACATGCTTCAAAGGTGCTCGACTGTTAACCATTCCTCTTCGTCCCAACTTCCCCATAGAAAGACACTTGTCATCTTCCACGTGTCACCCTCCACTTGACACCTCCTCATTGGATCCAAATGTTCACATGGTCTAGGGCTTCATCTTACATGGCGTCCATGTTGGGATGACGTGTCCATCCACCCGACATCTGCCCTTTCACTTTAGGGTTATGGTTCCATTGTGTCGAAGTTCCACATCCGGTTTTCGACATCCAAAATTTTCCAAAATCCCATTTTTAAGAAATCCCGGATCTCTGGATATCTAGATGGTTCGGGTTCCATCGCACCATTCCACCATCTGGTGTCCAGAATTTCCCAAAATTCCATTGAAAGGAAACACTAGATTTTTGGATGGTTCGAGTTCCACCTCTTGGTTCTACAATCCAACCTTCATCTCTCAACCTACCACCATGGCCCCATCAATAGGCCTTTACTATCATGGCACTTGACACCAGTGCTGACGTGGCCTCTGACACAACACGTTGACGTAGCATCCGGGATTCAAATTTTTACAAAATCAATTTTTTGAGAATCTTCAGATTTCCATATTCATGAATGGTCCGATTGCCACCTCTCGGTTCCACCATCTAGCTTTTCCCTACGACCTACCATGTAATTTTGCTCACAATCCTTCTTGTCGATGTGGCCTCTGACAGGGCACCAATGTGGCATCTAACCTGGCATGTTCGCGTGCCATGCTGACTTAGCAAATTGACGTGGCAGCTCTTACACCATATGTTGAAATGGCACTATTGATGTGGCATGTGAAATCCAATTTTTTTATAAAATACCTTTTTGATAATTTCCAGATTTTTGGATCTTTATATTTGTCATGGTTTCTTCTCCAAGTTTCGTCATCTGGTATCCACCACCATGAGTCCTTCCATTGACGCCCTGCTGACCTATCATCCCACTAACGTGGATCCTGATGAGGCGTTGACGTGTCTTGCTAGCATGGCATGCTGACATGACATTTGGCTTGGTTTGTTGACATGGCACAAGGTGATGTGGTATCCCAAATATGACATTCTACAAAAATCCCATTTTTGTGAATCTCCATATCTCTAGATTTCTGGATGATCACAGCTCCCTCTTCTAGTTCCACCATTCGACATCCACCCCTCGAATTGCCAACGTGGCCTATTGATGAGCCCCTTTGCTGACATGTCACACTAACCTGACATGACACGTGTACGCCAATGTGGCTCGACACATGAATTCTTGGTTGAGGGTTATGCCCGCATAGTTCCAGTTTTCGTCAAATTTCCACATCTCGATCCGGTCATTCCAATCAAGTCGATTCGTAAAACCTATGGATGTCTGCAACCTGGATTTGAGGTTCCACTATCATATTCCATATTTGGGATCTGGAACTTTGGCCAAAGTCCACTTTACAAAACTTATGGATGTTCGCTATCCATATTTAGGGTTCCACCATCGGGTTCCATATCTAGGATTTAAAACTTTTGGAAAAGTCACTTGTTGAAAATATCAGATTTCTGACAATCTGGTTATCGCGGTTCCTCTGTTGTGGTTCTACTTTTCTGCTAATGCGCCAAGGCATCCAGATCTAGCTTCCTCCCTTAGCCTATACAGGGATGATGTCTGTCTTAGCTAGCTCTGCAACCTACCATTTCACTCTAGGACAAACTCATACATCCAATTCAATCCTCAATTCAATAATATGATTTCCTACCTTAAACCAATTAACATAGGAAATTCATTATTGTGCATACATGGAGTACAGGGAATACAACAAATTATAGGACATGCATTAATTCATTTTCCTTACATATTGTTACACATAACTATACAATTCCATAATTTCACGAACATATAAAATTTCATATTATACAGATCATAAAAGAAATACAAGGAGACTTATCTGCCACAACTATCAACTAGCCAATCGACTAAGGGTGAGCGCTTTTCCACCCAACCATAGGCTCATATGCACTAGTCCTCCCTGCAATCTGGCCACCCATGTGCCCCCAAAAGAACTCTCAATATCTCAGATCACATTGACAGTGTGACGACCACTCTCCTTCACTGCAACCACTGGCATAAACCTCACCTTAGGCCTCCACTAGTATAAACCTTTCCCCCACCTTGTCTCTTCCCTTTATGCGAGGTTATCCACCATTGGCAGTTGTCTCCTTAACAACTCCAATATTTCCTACACATAATCATCATCATAGTCATATCGACTATCATTCCAATCAGAATGTAGGTGGCATAACACTTTTTTTTTTTAATTAGCAACCATTTTTAGGTATGCCCTAGCATATCTAACTGCACTCTACCACATTATCTTTAATGTGTTCATGAGTGCAACCATAAAATAATTTCAATTGTTTTACTTTCATACAATTATCAACCATCTCATGCCTGAAATGTTTCACACATATCAACATATCAGTTTCTTATTCTAGAGGAATATAATTAATCAACAAGAGAGGAGTCAAGGGATTCTCCCTTTTTCCAACTCCTATGCACAATCTGGAACTCCAGTATAGCTGAGTTATTTCCATGACCCTTTTACAATTTGCATAACATGGAATTAACAATGATACTCACTCGAGCATTTACACTAATTCATTTGTTTCTCAAGTTGTTCTTGCTCCTTTTAAAAGCACAAAACTTTGCCAAACAGACCAAAGTCCTTAAAGTCGAAAGATTCTTCTTCCCCTTTTTTCTCCAGGGTTTCCTCTACATATCCTTCCTTTATAGATTGGTTGCTCCTTTTCCTTGAGCAGTTCCAGTCCAGTCCATCTCTACCTTTCCTTAGTTAGGAAGCCTATATTCCATGGGTGAAACAACATGTTAGCTCATGAATTCAATCAGAATAAAGTGCATTTTGCACATTAACCATATAAAAATCAGAATTATTAACATTTTACATATCATATGCATGTCCTTAAAATGTAATCCAAGATTCTTATACTTATAGGCTTCTGCAGTCCACTGCTTAATTTCCAACAATTATTAGTTTGCATGGCCATATCCTCCTGATAGGGTCTTTCTACGCTCCATCCACATGGGATTACTCCAGCATACAACTATCTTGTTGCATATCCATCAGCTCCTCAAATGATCTCATTTCCATGAGTTAGTATAAACTTTGTCATTTCAGTGATTTACCCAATATTTTCATAAAGAACATAAGCATGCATTCTTATTATGCATCCAAACCATATATCCACACATGTGCATATAATCTATCTTATGATTTATTCACAACAATTCACATGAAAATTTCTAAAAGCATAATCAAAATTATATTGCCTTCTTTCACAACAATATAACATTTTGCACACTTTCCCCTTTTAGTATTTCATACTAGTTCTTTCTAAAGAAGGGCATACAATATCGTCAAACTAGTATTCAAACAAAATAGACCCTTCAAGGTAGGGTCAGCTAAGCATTAATGGTATTGTGTAAAACATAGCAAGTACTATATTGCTTCCCAATCAACTTGTTTATGCATGCATTCATACCAGAAATCCTATTAAATGCAATCAAACTATGCCTTCAATCCTATACACACATGGGTATCAACATGCATCTGCACTTCTTACACATTTTCCATGTCATTCTTAAACATTTACATTTTGTTTCAATATTATCCTTTCATGATGAGATCTTACAGTCATTCACATGACAAGTCTCACACGCATACTCATGAATTGTTGTCCTCCTTCATGTGCCAACAATAAGCAAGAAACCACTTTTGCACACTTATTATGAAAACATTCCATATGCCATAATTTTTTTTCCACGAAAAAAAGCATAATTTTATTCATCCAAGGAGACAAAATTACATTATGTAGGTGCTATATAGCATTGATCATATGGAATAATCATTAGATGATTCATGGTCGCAGTCGACTAGAAAAAACTCCAAAAACAAAAAGGAGCTTCATCTAAAAAAGATCGAAAAACACAGTGAATATACATCATATTTTTACAAACAAAAAAACAGAGCTCAAGTATAGAGCTTCAATAGCACATATTTAAGGTTTGTAGCTTATGGACATAGTAATTGTCACAGCAAGTATTTTTTAGCAGTTCTAATTACATTTTACATACATGATCTATTATGATTTGAAAGTCGAATCCACAAAAAAAGAGTGATATTAGGTTGGTCGAATGAAGTTTTCTAAGAAGGGCCTACGATAGAATTCATAAGCCTCCTTGCTCGCCATTTCCGTGATGTGCCAGCTGCCAAAAAAGAGTTGAAGTCCATCTTTTGATAAGGAATCTATTATCTGGTTGCATTCCCTATATACATGAGAGAGGGTGTGAGATGAAAAAGTGTTCAAAATTCTGAATATTTCTTCCAATATTGGCAATACAATAATATTATGACAGATTTGAGTTTTTCGAGACCAATTTATAGCATTCATAGAGTCACCAAAGAGTCGAATAGAATGAATCTCTTTTTCCACTGCAAATTGTAATAGAAGCTTTAATGACATAAGCTCAACATAGTTATTTGATCACATTCCCAATCCCATCTTGATTTTGAAGAAATATGTATCCGACAAATATAGAACCGCTCCCCCCCCCCAACAAATCTGTTGGTCATTTTGTGAAGCGCCATCAAAGAAGGCTCAATGATAGGTGTGGTTAATATATTCTGGAGGGATTATTCGGACATCGGGAGAGTCTTTTTCCTATGGAAAGCGAGAAAGGGTCGAGATACCCTGAGCAACAATACAATATGGAAGTGAGGGTCGATCCTGAAAAACTGCTATACAGCTAGCCAAATGCCCCAACAAATTATAAAGGGAAGTGCTTTTATATTTTTGTGAGCAAGATCATGGCACTAGACTTGCCAAGCCAATTCCACTATGGGATCATCCCATATCATAGCCTAATTCAATCGAAGTGCAATTTCCTCCCATAGCCTTTGAGTAAATGAACAATTAATGAAGAGGTGCAAACATGATTCATTTGCCCCTTTGCACAGAGGACACCAACCAGGGCATGGTATGTTTTGCTTCCTCATGTTATCCCATATTGGTATTTTATTCTAAATAGTACACCACATAAAAATCTTAGCTTTTGTGGAAATTTTGACTTCCAGAGACCTCTCCACCACCAGTTCTGATCCCTGTGCATAATTTGGACATTTAAAACAATATATCCTAGTTTTGAAGTATAAATCCCATACGGTGCTTTCTACCACACTAATTCATCATCTCTATCGATAATTTTAATAGGTCATGAGTGAAGGGCCCTCGTATAATTGTTCCATATAAGAGCTTGATTACCTTCCAAACCAAAGGAATCAACGCCCATCCAACCTTGTTGCCACATAGAGGTGGATTCTAGATTCAATACGTGAGAGATGTAGTGGAGGTCCTACTCATTGAGAACGTCTTTGATTTCAATAGGGAGAATATGAGATTATCCACTACCTGGACAAGGGTCAATCCCAATCCTAACTCGATTCCCCCTTCCAATTCACCAAGCCATACCATCACCAATGACAAAGAAGGATGAGATCATCGCTTTCCAAATAATAGAACTATGAGGATGAGATTTTTCCGGTTTCTGGATCCAATCTTCCACTAAATGTGGCCTGATATATTTATGATAAGCAACTTTAGTCCATAGGATGGTAGATTATATCAACCTCCATCCAAATTTGGTGGCCAAAGCTTTGGAGAAAAGGAAGATATTCTTCAGACCCCATCCACCTAAAGCCTTTGGGAAAGCAAGGCGTTCCCATTTCACCCATGGAAGGGTATGATGATCCTGAGTACTCAACCAAATAAAATGGAAGCAAATTCTTCATGCCTTCTCCAAAACCCCCTTAGGTATCCAAGCTAGAGACATCCAATAGACAGGAATGGCTTCCAGCACAGATTTGGCCAAGGTAAGTCTGTCCGCTCTGGAGAGCCACCTAAAGCTCCATCCTTTGAGGCATTTTTATAATTTAGCCAGGAGCCAGCACTAATCATTTTTTCGTTAGTCATTTGTTTTAATATGAAAACCCAGATATTTGATGCCCTCTGAGAAATCAATGGTCGAAAAAGGGAAAAGTTGTTTGTAATCAGTTTCCAAGGCTGCTTCCATACCTGTGAAGGATAGAGTGGATTTTTTAACATTGATGACCATTCCAGTGGTAACCTGAAATAGTTTGAGAATCTCTATAAGTTTTTCTACATCCCTCAGATGCCCACTGCAGAAGATGAGGATATCATCCAAAAAGAGGAGGTGAGTAATTTGAAGCGCTAACCCAATAGATACTCCTTGAAAGTCCCCCGAACCAACAACCTGACTGATAGCACGACTTAGACCTTCTGCGACTAGCAAGAAGAGTAGCAGGGAGAGGGGGAAACCTTGTCTTTATCCTCTCTCAGATTTAAAAAAGGGGGAGGCGACACCATTGATAAGAATTTCAAAAGAAACAAAGAATATGCAGGCCATTACCCACTTGATAAAAGGGACTGTGAACCCCAAGTGGGTGAGGATAAGTCTGATATAGGACCAGTTTACACAGTCAAAATCTTTAGATAAATCAATTTTCATAATAGCTCCCCAAGACTTTGTGGTCTTTAGACTGTGAAGCCCTTCTTGTGCTACCCCAATTTCTTCATGAATTTGCCGCCCCTCCAGAAAGTCGAACTGTTCTTGAGCGATGCCCCCCAAGAGAATGGGTTTTAATCTCCGAGCAATGACTTTGGCCACTATTTTTTAAAGGCGGTTGCATAAATATATTAACCTGAAGTCATCAAAAGATTGTGGCTCATCTGATACTGGGATAAGAGCAATGAAAGTGGAATTTATAGGGGTGTATAGTCTTCCACTTCTCTTGGAATCTTCCACCACTTGAAGAAGCTCAGGTCCTATGAGCTCAAAAAATCCTAGGTATAATTCAATTGTCCATCCATTTGGGCTCGAGCTTTTATCCTTCTGAAAACTGTGGAGAGTTTCTTTAAGTTCCTCCATTCCTACTTCAACAAAAAGGTCTTTGTTTCCTTCCTTGTCAACAAATCTAGGGTAAAGCAGATCCAACCTCATAATCTATGCAATATTAACTCCTGGGTCAGTCCCGAAGAGGGATTGGAAGTGATTTTTCCCCATCTAGGCTAATCCCTCAAAGGAGGAAATTGTGGCTCCCACTTGATCCTTTAATTGCCAAATGGTGTTTGCAAATTTTCTTCCTTTCGCAAAGGCTTGGAATAATTTGGTGTTTTCATCACCTTTATTTAATCAAATAGCCCTGCTTTTAAGGCACCATTATGCTTCTTTTTCTTCAAGCAATTTCCTATGACGCTCTTCAAGAGCCAAAAGGTCATTATTGGCCTCCAAAGAGATGCAGACTCCCTCCGTAGATTGATAGAGGTGTTCAAGCCTATCTTCAATTTGGCTTAATTCAAGTTCCTCCCTAACACGTTTGGCATGTGCCCAAGGATGACTAGTTGCTTGATTCGCTTTAGATTTGAAATGAAGTGGATGGCAACCGGGGTGTCTGATACTTGTTCATATGGAATCCAATTCTCCTTGACAATATTATGAAAATATGCACCTGCTAGCCATGATGAGTTGAATTTGAAAGGGATGGAGGGCTTCCTAGGACCCCTTATCAGTTTGAGCCAAATTGGGTAGTGATCGGATACATCGCCACAACCTACCCATTGCCTGAGTTGTTACAAGAGAGCCAAAATATATTCTGAGACCAAGAAACAATCAAGATGTTTGGCAATCTGTGCATCCCATGAGCTCCTATTCCTCCAGGTGGGAAGTAGTTTTGTTGGGTCGATGTCAATGAGCCCATGATCATTTAAAATACGGGTGAAGAAAGTTGTTTGGTTGTCTAGGTGTACATTGGGACTCCAAACTTCCGCTTCCCCTAAAGAAAAATTCAAGTTTCCCCCCAAGGACGAGGTTCACTGGTCTAAGCAGTTGTTTGTTGAGAAGAGAGGCCCAAAAGGGTGCATGATTAGAATACAGACCATAAACATTTAGAACCACGAGTTCTTGCCCCAATCCTTTCATCTGAAAATCCACACCCAGAAAAGAGTCAAGAGCCCAAGAGTTTGTGACTTTGACCAGTCTAGTGTTCCATCCAATCGCCAACCCTCTCAACCGGCCAAAGGAATTGGATCCAATGAAATTCCAGGATGGGATTAAAGCCTCTAACATCTTAGTCACTAACTCCTCTTCCGCCATAGTTTTTTGATGTAGGATAATAGTAGGCTGGTTCAACACGATCAACCTCTTCATAATGAGTTTTTTCTGGGAGCTCGCCACTCCCCTGCAGTTGAAAGCAAGAATCTTCATGGGGTAAACCCAGAGTGGGCTCGCGTTTCTCTAAGGGCCCCATAAATTGACCTTTGATGGCCTGAAGCGATATCGATTAAGGCACAATTTTGTGCTTTTGAGAGATGGGAAGTTCGACCCATTCCTTTTTTGTGTGGATGCTCATCCGGATTTGGGCCCAAACCAACACCACCAGAGTCCAAGACTATAGTTTAGTTATGAAGTTGGAAACGAATAAAGGAGTTGTCCGAACCCAATGAGGAGAGCTCATCTGGAGAAGCAGGGATGTGTGTGTCGAGCAAGGGGGACAAAAGGAGGGAGCATGAGGCAATAAGAGTGGTGGTGGATAGGGGGGAGAAGGAGTCTGCTTCTAAGGTCAGGGAGGTGGGGAAGGGGAAGTCTCGTAAAGAAGGGGGAGACTCCAACTGTAAGAAGTTTAATGAATGAATAATACCAAAAATAGGAGCGAGAATGGAAATATGCATACGAAGAAATGAGCCAAATTGTTGAAGGGGTAACATCCTTGTTGGTGTCGAATCCACAAGGTCTTCAGCTGGATGAAGAGAAATCAGGGCATTCCTATTTTATTCAGTGGCCTATCCTTGAATGACTGCATCTCTTCGTTGTCTTTGGGGCAATGTGGCTGAAGTGGAAGGTCTATCCATCGAAGAGGGAGGTGTAATAGAGCTCTCAAAGGCCAACGCACTAGGACATTTTCGATTATGAAAAACTAGGGAAATTCCTTCTCGGCCACGAAAAAGGTAAGGGGCAATCATTGACAATGTGACCATGTTCGTGGCATCGCCTGCATCGAAATGGTAACCTTCATAGTCCAAAATTTGCGTTCTGGTGCGACCTTTATCCGTCATTGTGAATTGCTTTTGTAATCCTCCTATGATGTTAAATGAAACCAAAATACGCGGCACAAACATTTCCCTGGACTCTTTGAAAGACATATCTGTTGATATATATTTACCAAGTATATTCCCGATAAGTGAGAAGCTTTTGGGAGACCAGTACTACGGGGGGAGTCCTGGTAGCTGAACCTAGACTGGGATGGTATCCATTTTTTCATTATCAACATCAAAAGGAGGGTCCCATTTTTTCAGAAGAACCGGGGAGGAATCAATACACGATCCACACTGCAGTGCACTTTCATCTTGTGAAACTTCAGAGAATATGATCAAGAACTACCCTTTTGAGAGGCGGTTGATTCACGACGGAGCATCATAAGAAGAACCCCAGGATGTGGAAACCCAAGATAGAAGGGTTTTGAGATTGAAGTGGCAACCAAGGGATTTACCAGCTAGTGCTTTATCTACCATTTCTAGAGCCTCAGTCATCGTTATTTCTTCGCCAAAAACCATATTAGACTCCTCTGAGGACACCGAGACACACTTGTTCCTACACCTCCTTTTGATAACTGTACCTTTCGGAGAGAGCCTGTCTAAAGGAACAAGGGCCGGAGTCGATCCCAAAACGTCCACAGTGTTGTCCAAACCATTTAGGTTTGTAGGGTCGAGGCAAGAGACAATAAAACCGGTGCTGAGGGGAGTAGAATCGAGACTTGAAGGGGTGGGAAAATCCAAGAAAGGATATAGGCATGAACGAAGAAAGTTTGGATCTAGGATCGAGCAGTATTCAACATATAAGCCCACTGGAATAGAGTCAAAGAGTGAACAAGGGATGGAGGCAATTGTCAGAGACCAGAAGAGAAGAGAAGAACCTGCCAGTGGGAGGGAAGAGTCCGTAAAAAAAACCATTGAATCGTCTAGAGAGAAAAAAACTTGAGTTGAGACATACTTATCCAAGGGTGGTGAAAATGCATGGCTGGTAGAGAGAGAAACACCAGAAAAACCGGGAGAAGGTAAGGCGACCGGTGCCGAGCCCAGATCCGAAGCTCCAAGCATAGCGACCGAGGTTGAGTCAGGAGAGGGGAAGAAAGGAGGACCCTCCGTCCAAATCGTCGAGCCATCCATCGGGGGACACACGTTTGAGACCAGAAGGGGCGAGTTTCCAGCTGTCAGTGACCAGGGGAGAATCTCAACAGGGTCCGAGGAATAATCCACTAATTCTTCATAAACCGCCATAATCCTCTACCAAAAGAAACTGCATAATAGTATTCTAGCCACTGGAGAGAGATTTAGGCCGGAGTCAAGAGAGAGGCACAACCACATATGCCAACAAAGAGAGAAACAAAACTAGGGTTTTTCGGGCCCGCAGTAATAGCCCATATGACAAAAATTTCACTAGGTAATTGTTGGCATTACCCAGTGCATAATAAGTACCATTTCTTAATTTCCTTTAACCATTTATGCTCAATCTTTTTCAGTCACCAAACTTTCATTAGGGGAATCCTCACGTAAATTCCCTTTTCATTATTTGAGTATACCAAAACATACCTGCATGGTTTTCATTCATCATTATATGCTACCTTATCCATGAGTTTCTCATCGAGGTTCATGCACACCTTTCCCAAACTCTAGATCAACACATCACAACTCATAGCCCTTTCTTCCCGAGGCTGCAGGTAGCATCCCCAACATTGTTATCCATGCTGTCAACCTTTCCTGGTTATTAATCATCATCAATCATGGTTATTCATCATGACAATTCTTATCAGTGACTTCCTGGTCGAGGGTTATGACCATGAAGTTCTAGTCTTCGTCAAATTTGCACATCCAGATCCGACCTTTCCAATCAAGTCCATTCGTAAAACCTTCAGGTGTCCACGACCCAGATTTGAGGTTCCACTGTCAGTTTACATATCTAGCATCCATAACTTTGGAGAAAGTCCACTTTACAAAACTTCTGGATGTTCGCTATCTAGATTCCAGGTTCCACCACTGGGTTCCATATCCGGTATCCAAAACTTTTGGAAAAGTCCCTTGTTGAAAATCCTAGATTTCCTACAATTCAGATATCACGGTTCCTCTGTCGTGGTTCTACTTGTCTACTAATGCGCCAATGCATTTACATTTGGCTTTCTCCCTTAGCTTATACAAGGATTATGCCTGTCTCCACCAGCTTTGCAACTTGCAATTTCACTCCAAGACAGACTCATACATCTAATTCAATCCTCAACTAAATAATCTAATTTCCTTAGTCCAATTAGCACAAGAAATTCATTACTGTGCATACAAGGAGTATAGGGCATATAAGAAATTATAGGACATACAATAATTCCTTTTCCTTACATATTGTTACACATAACTATACAATTCCATAATTGCACAAGCATACACGATTTCATATTTTACAGAGCATAAAAGAAAACACAAGAACACTTATCTGTCACAACTATCAACTAGCCAACTGACTCAGGGTGAGCACTTTTTCACCCAACCATAGGCTCAAATGAACTAGTCCTCTCTGCAATTTGCCCACCCCCGTGCGAGGCCATGATGCCACCAGGGGAACACTTAGTGTCTCATAGCACATTGACAGTGTGATGACCACTCTCCTTCACTGCAACCACTGGAAGAAACCTTCCCCCCACCTTGCCCAAGGCCTCCATGAGGTTTCTCAAATGCCTTCCCAGTTGGGTTTACCTACTCATGAGGGAGTCCTTTCCATTACCCAACATGCATCAAGCTCGTGGCCTCCTCAGTCCAAATCAGGTTGGGGTTCTCTGACCAGTCACAAGAGCTCTTCGCTCTTCTTTTATGAGTCCACTCTGCTCATGGACTCTCCCATAACTCATAGTACATCTCTCTGTGTCTCACTGGCCAAGTTCCCTTAGACTCAAAATCTGTTTGCTCTCCCTTTCCAAGACTCTCTCTATCCTCTTCTGCATGCCCCTCGTGCGTCTCTTCCTTCCTTTTTCCAAGAAGGTTCTCGTCCTGCTCTTCTCTTCCTTATGTCGGAAGGAAATTGTGGGTCAATCATGGGGATTTGAGATGGGTACTTACTATACCATGACTAACAATCTTCAACTGTCCTAGCCAGTTCCTCCATACTTCCATTCACTGTGGGTGGTTGGCTGCTCAACTACCAACCCCCTTTATTAACTGATTTGCTTTGAATTTAGGAAAAAAAGAAGAAGGAAATAACTGGTTATTCCCAAAAATTAAGCAAGGTGGCTTGGGATTCTTATAGCATGATGATCCCCCTCTAACCCCCCTCATTATTCCCTCTCATGGTATCATGTCCAATACTAGTGTTCTACCCTTCAATCAGTTGGTTTGGATTTCCTTTATTAGACAATAATACAATTACAATTTTCATGGCATAATAATAATATCTCCATGCTAAAATAAAATCATCACTAAACATAGTTTATTACAAATTAACCAAGGAATCAAAACGAGGGTGTTACATTTAGATCTTTAAGTAAAAATAGCTTTAGCGAGATTGACGAGATTGACTGATGGAAACAAAGGAGAAATTTAGTTATATTATTTGAATATTTGTGAGCAATTGAATGTGATTTTCCATTCTCTTTAATGAATAGAAAACATTTTATTTTATTTATTTTTCATGAAAAAAAACACAAAACAAAACAAACCTTAGAATGAGACGATTAAAATATCCCTTCTATAGAGAGGTAGAGATGATAAACATAGTGAGAGGTGACACATTGTACTTTTCTTTTTATAAGTGTTTTTGGGTAACATGTGTAAGTGGCATTTTCCAATATATGATATTACAATGAAGTCGGTAACTTAGATGTTACTTTTCGACTAAAATGTTATAATTATGATAATTTATTTTACCAAATTAACATAAAATATTCATATAAGCCCAACTACATGAAACACCTTCTCCCGTAAGCAAAATAATTAAAAAAAACAAATATATTTAAAAAAAAAAAATATTCAATCTCAATTAAAGAATAACCACACTTCACTTTACCATTCAACCAAACTTTTTCCATAAACCATAGTGATCAACCCTTATACTAATTTTAATATATTTAAAAACAATTTTTTTTTTTTAATTTTAATTTTTCTATTTATTAAAAAATAAAATATAAAAAACATTGAATTATAATGTTTTTGAGATTTTTGGATATAACAAGTGTGAGAAATTTTGAAATGTTGGAGTCCAACATTTTCAGTGAACACTTCATCCATCTTCAAAGACAATTACAATCCAGAAATCTTAAAAGCATTAAACCAAATTGTAGAAACCCACACATTATTGAATTATAATTTTTATTTTATAAATTGTTTTTAATTTTCTGGATTCTGGTTTTCCAAGGTAAATCCTAGAATCATGGCCATTACAAGTATATATTATATACTCATTATGAGCTCAACATGTCACTTGCAAGAATTGAACTCGGGTGGGGAGGATAGAAATCATTCCTCCTAACCACTCAAACTAAACTCAATTGACAAAACATCATGCACAATTTATCTCCACCATCCATACAAATATTTAAAAAACAACTAAAACAAACAATTTTAAATAAAAAGATGTCAATTGGACCATGGTTGATAAATTATTTAGAGTTTATTTTAATTAGTTTAGCTCCAATATCCCTATTTACATAAGGAGTTGGTGGCATACAAATGTAAAAGAACAATTAAGACACACAATCTTAAATAAAAAGATGTTAATTAAGTTGTGATTTAGTTATAAATTATTTAGAGTTTACTTTAATTAGTATAGGTTCAATTTTTGGTATTCGTATATAGAGTTGGTTTCATGTTTGATACCTTTGTTGTACTTATGCAGTGATGTAACACCGTGCGCATCTTTATAGTTGAATTTTTACCAATGACATGGGTACTTTGTTGAGCACCTTGATTTGATATTTTAGTTAAGAATCCATATCCACAAATAGTTTGTTTGAGTTGGATCCCCTCATGGTCCCTATGCATCACTATAACTACACATACATCTCTATGGGTTGAATTTCTACCAATGACACAACTACCTTGTCGAATGCCCAATTTCACATTTTGGTTAAGGACCCATATCCATAGGGAGTTGGTTTTGTGTTTGATCCCCCTGCAGTGCTCGTGCATCGCTATGCTGCCACATATGTCTCCGTGAGCTAAATTTATACCAATAATGTGGTTACCTTGCTAAACACCTTGGTCTAACATTTTGGTTAAAGATTCATATCCACAAGCAACTGGTTTCTAGTTTAATCCCTCTTATGGTGCTCGTGCATCACTACAATGCTTCATACATCTCTGTGGGTTGAATTTATGTTGATGACATGGGTACCTTGGACTCATATCCATAGAAATTTGTTTTCGAGTTTGATCTCCCGTGGCACTCGTGCATCACTATAATCCTACATACATCTTTATGAATTGTATCCCTTTGCAAACTATGCTTTACTTGAACTCCACATACATCTCCATGGGTTGAATTTCTACCAGTGATATGGGTATCTTTCCAAATGCCTTGGTCAAACGTTTTGGTTAAGGACCCATATCCATAGGTAATTGGCTTTGAGTTTGATCCCTCTTATGGTGTCCATGCATCACTCTAGTGCCTCATACATCTCCGTGGGTACCTTGGCGAGTGCCACAATCTAGCTTTTTGGTTAAGGACCCATATCCACATGTAATTGTTTTGGAGTTTGATCCTATGTGGTGCTTGCGCATCATTGTAACCCCACATACCTCTTTATGAGTCACAAACCCCTTGTGGTGCCCTTGCTTTGCTACAACTCCACATACATCTAAACGGGTTGGATTTCTACTAATGACATGTATACCTTGCCAAATACACAAATGTGATGTTTTTGCAAAGATCCATATCAACATCTAGTTAGTTTCAAGTTTTCATTCCTTTGAGAAACCAAAGACTGTTGCACTTGAACGAGGGCAAACACTAAGAAAGAGTGAGGAGGGTATTTTATAGTCATAAAAGCTATTCTAAAATACCACAAAGATAGATGAGCCCCACTATTCTTGCTACACCTTTACACTTCTCTCTTAATAAAACCATGATTGTATAATATTTTTGCATTGTAATGGTAATGTTAATGATCACTTTTTTTTTAGTTTTCATTATTGTTATATATATACTTTTTTTTCATTTATATTTTTAATATTTAACATAATAATAATAATCATCATCTTATTTAAAGTTATAATTTAACCACATGCCAAATTAACATATTTATGAGACAAAAGACTCTCTACTATAGAAGGGTAGAGGAGGGTTTGCTACGTGAAAGGGACACCCCTTGGGTATCCTTTTCAGAATTGGGGCCTCACAATCATTAATCAATATGTCTTTCTTGCATTTATGTCCTTCCTCATTCATGGTTTGAGATTCTAGTGTCCTAGGCATATATGAACGAAACCAACCCATCTCGAACTTGGTGGTTAATCTCTACTGCAGTAACAACACTGTAGGGGAAGCCCTACGGGAAAATAGTTCGGTGCGAGAATGATAATAAGCTTAATACCACTTATTCTCATCAGGTCGTCTTCTTCAAAACCCATTTCTGATATCTTTTTTTTCCACTCCATACTTTACTTTGAAACACAATACCTATGCTTGCTCATAGTGAGAAATTCACTTCCACATCCTCTTACCCCAACAAAATACCTCTCACAAGAGAGGAAGAGGAATTAATTTGTAAAGTTGTATATACCTTACTCTAAATTCAAACTTATAACTTTCAAAATTAAACACATCTACTTATATGTTAAATCCACGAACACTATCCTATACAAGTTGTATCCCATTTTAGTATTTTAATTCGATCCATCCAGGTGAGAAGGTGAATCGAATTTTAGTGCCAATTTAAGAATCTATTCTTCACTCACACCTCTCGGGAGTTCAACAAACAAGCGGACATCCTCTCCAAATCTGCTCTCCTAAAGCACGCTGCTCTGCTATCCTACACTCATTGGATGGATGGTCATGAAGGTCTCACACACATCATCAGAATTTTCTAAGACTCATACAACAACCATCTCTATTCTCGTAGATCATCTCACAGTTAGACTCATACTATGGTCTAATTTTCTTTGTTTCCCTCTGCATATGTTTCCAGACAAAATTTGTCTTTTTGTATTGGGTACTCTCACTCTCCATTATATTGGAATCATCCGATCAAAGGAGAATGATCCTATCAGCTTGCTGATCTGTCACAAAAAATATTGATTATAATCTGACACAGAGAACAAATTATATTACTAAATATAATTGAGCAATTTTTCATTTGGAAAAAAGTTGTATCCCATTTTATCCCATACCATCTACAATCTCAACATTGACCTAAAAACATAAATTTCATTTAATTTAGTTTAGTTAGGCGTGGTGAATTTGCATTTTATTTAAAAGTCCCTCGTCTTCTCCTTTTCTTGTAAGAAAGAGTAGAGGGAAGCAACCATGGCGCCTGCGCAGCCGAAATCAGGGATTTTCGTAGGGCTCAACAGAGGGCACATCGTTACCAAGCGCGAGCTCGCTCCCCGCCCTTCCGCCAACAAAGGGGTAAATGCTTTCTGTTTTCTTTTGATGGACGTCTGGGTTGTTTTTTTTCCTGTCCTGGAGTTCAGTATTCTTATCGATTTAGTTGGGATTTTGTTCTTGTTCATGTCTGCAGAAGAGGAGCAAACGAACAGACTTTGTGAGGAAGTTGATAAGGGAAGTGGCAGGCTTTGCCCCTTACGAGAAGCGGATCACCGAGCTCCTGAAAGTGGGGAAGGATAAGCGTGCTCTGAAAGTGGCGAAGAAGAAGCTGGGAACCCACAAGAGGGCCAAGAAGAAGCGAGAGGAGATGTCCAACGTTCTCAGAAAGATGAGGTATGGCTAAGAACTCCATTCTATTCATGAATCAAATTTTGTGGCTTCTCATTGATTACTACTAGGGTTTTAAAATACGTTTGTTGTTTGACATAAACCCTGGATTTTACTAGTCTAGCAAGATTTCGAATCTCTTTCAGGGTAGTTTGGGTTTTTCTTACGTGCTGCCGCTATTTTAACGAAAGCAATGCCAATATTCAAAAGAAAGACAAAAGCCCTAGTGTGTAAGGCTGTACCCGAATCCTCTTCTCAGGGTTACTTGATGTTTTACAAAGCATAGGATCTAATGATGCCTATCCC
>SNQJ01S0041190.1:66701-83421 GCA_010110895.2 Picea sitchensis
GTCTCTTGTGATTGTGTATTTCTCAGTGATCTTGGATTATGCTATTGTTATCTAATGAAATGCAAACATCTATAATAATGGCTTAAACATTAACACCCATAACCCTGAGCTCACTTCATCTTGAGCATCGGTTCGATCAACCTAGTTGAGCCTTCTATCAGTTCTCAGAAGAGACTCGCTCTTCTCTCGGAATGCAAGACTGAATCCTTGGCGCCATTGTAGTCTCAGAAGCCTCCTCACACTCCTCATCCGATGCTGAATCATACATCAAAGGATGTCCTCTCAACATATACAACGTGTTCACCCGGTTACCGATCAGCTGCAGCTCTACTGGGTCCTCTCCCTGCCTGTAGATAAAGACATGTTCCCTCTTGAATAATACTCAATATCCTACATCCTCCAAGGCTGAGATTAAGAGCAAGTTAACCCTCAACCCTGGAACAAAGAGAACTCCATCAAGCTCCAAGAGTTCCCCAAACTCGAGTTGGAATATGACATTCCCAACTCCACATACGGCTCTCGCCATACCACCTTCATTTACCACCTGTCGGCCAGGACCAATCTCTGTGAAATCTAGGAATACTCGCCAGATTCTCGTCATGTGGCTAGAGGCTCCACTGTCCATAATCCATCTGACATCACCTCTGAATCCTCCGCTGTCGACACTGGAAACTAGGGTCACCAAAGAAAATTCCCTATCAAACTTTGAAGCAAAGTCCTCCATGGTTGTTGTAGCAGCTATCTCAGGCCCCTCTGACTCCTTCTTCTTCTTCTTCCTCTCAGGATAATGAGAGGCAAGGTGCCCCAACTAGTTACAACAATAGCAAATGACTTTACTCAAGTCCCTTCCATAACTTCCTTTCTTCTTGCTCTTTGCCGCAAGAGCAACATTCTCATCAACTCTGTCTGTCTTCTGTTCACTGCTCTGAGATGTTTCTCGGATCTCCTCCTGAGTGAAATCATCCCACAGTCTACTCCAATCTAGTAGATGCTCACGTCCCACCCCACACTTCATGAAGACTTCCCATTCTTTGGTGAAGCCATTTAAGGCTATCCTCACCAGCTCAGAATCCGTAATGACCTCTCCAACAGCTGCCAACTCATCTTTAACTTGAGCCATCTGGGTAAGATAAGAAGAGACATTCTCCTCCTTACCCATCTTGGTATCATGCAACTTAGCCTTCAAGGCCATCTTCCGGTTCTCGTTCTTCGTCTCGAACAAGTTCTTAAGTGCATCCCACATCTCCTTGGCAGTATTTTTCTCAGCCAAGTGTGGGATAAGGTGATCCTTCGCCCCATCCAGAATAATGCTCTGAGCTTTGGCTTCCTTGGTCTCATGCAAGTCCAAAGCAACAGGATCTGTTGTGGGAGCTGCTACAATAGAGTTGACATAGCTATAATTTTTGTTCTCCTTGAGAACGGCTAACAATCGGGCCTTCCACTGCAAATAGTTGGAAATGCCATCCAACTGATCCGCATATCTAATGCTTCCATCCATATTCCTTGTCACAATTCAAGGAAAACAATCACACCCTTTTGCCCAAAAATCACACCGCCCACTGTCAGAGACAAAGCTCTGATACCATGTAGATTTTTAATGACAAAAAATCAACAAGCTAATATTTTGTCAAACACTTAGCAACCTAGAGATAATTGTCTTGCATGAACTTCATAAATGCATAAACCAACATTCAGAAATTACCATAAGCATAAATACACATTGCTAAGCAAAACAGCAGTGGAAATAACACAGTGGACAGCAACCCATAACGCCCAGAAATTTAGGCAAATACCAAGGAAAACCCCAATGTAGGGAAACCCAATGAGAGAGAGAGATATCTATTATTCATCTTTCAGGAAAGTACATATCAGCAGCAAAATAACATTTCCAGACAAGGAAAATATCTCTCAGCACCAAATCTGTCCCACATAAATCTGCCTCGTTTTTCGTGCCAAAACCGTAATGTTGTACGACCTCCTCCGTACCTCGTTTTATGTGCCCACAATCAGCTATACGGAATGTTCCGTACGGCCCATAAATAACAACCAAAATTATGAAATCTGCCTCAAAAATTGTGCCTAAAATGCCTCAATTTTCGTGCCAAATCCGTACGGATATACAGACTGTACGGATCCGTACAGTACGGCCTCCCACAGCAGAAAAATATTTTGGCCCAAAATTCACAGAAAGTTTTCTTGGGATTCGTGCCCTCCTTCCTTGGAAAACGTGTCTTCTTTGCTGCTCACTTTCCTCTCTCAAGCATGCTCAGAAAGTCTCTCTAACTCAACTCCTCTCGTCTTCGCAGTGTCTTGCACACTACCCAATGCATTCTTTTATAAATATGAAAATGAAATTTTCCCTCCAAACTGTCTTTTCACCTTCCCCAACCCTAAATCCAAAGGCCAAGATTAGATCTTGCATTTTTCAAGATCAAGGGTCATGATCAATTCCCTCCAAAATGTCTCATTTAAATTAAAGTGATTTTCACTTTATTATGTAAGTGTTTTATGAAAATAAAGTCACTTTAAAAATAGAAGGTACACTTTATTAAAATGTCACTTTAATAAAAGAACCACTTAAAACAACTTTATAAAAATGATTACAAAGTTAAGTGCCTGGTAGTGTAAACATTAAGGTAACATACACATTCAAGACAAAACATGTGGAGTACCTCCCGAGCTAAAAATCTAACACTCCCTCTTAGCGAGGGATGTACTCGTTGCCATCTCCATCGTCTGGTCCCATCACACTGTGCTTTGTAGGAGCTCCCTCTGAACTTGGAGCCATCTGCAACACCTGCACAGAACTCGAACTAGAAGATCTTCTCCTGGCAACCTCCCGGAACCCTGAGCTCACTTCATATTGAGCATCGGTTCGATCAACCCGGTTCAGTCTTCTGCCAGTGCTCAGAAGAGACTCTCTCTCTTCTCTCGGAATGTAAGACTGAATCCTTGGCGCCACCACAGTCTCAGAAGCCTCCTCACGCTCATCATCCAACATTGAATCATACATCAAAGGTTGTCCTCTCAACATATATAACCTGTTCACCCGGTTACCAATCAACTGCAGCTCTATTGGGTCCACTCCCTGCCTATAGATAAAGACATGTTCCCTCTTGAACAATACGCAATATCCTACATCCTCCAAGGCTGAGACTAAGAGCAAGTTAACCCTCAACCCTGGATCAAAGAGAACTACATCAAGCTCCANGAAATCTAGGAATACTCGCCAGATTCCCATCATGTGGCTAGAGTCTCCACTGTCCACATTCCATCTGACATCACCTCTGAATCCTCTGTTGTCGACACTGGAAACTAGGGTCACCAAAGAAAACTCCCTATCGAACTTTGAAGCAAAGTCTTCCATGGTTGTTATAGCAGTTGTCTCAGGCCCCTCTAACTCCTTCTTCTTCTTCTTCCTCTCGAGACAATGAGAGGCAAGGTGCCCCAACTAGTTACAACAATAGCAAATGACTTTACTCAAGTCCCTTCTGTAACTTCCTTTCTTCTTGCTCTTTGTCGCAAGAGCAACATTCTCATCAGCTCTGTATGTCTTATCTTCACTGCTCTGAGATCTTTCTCGGATCTCCTCCTGAGTGAAATCATCCCACAGTCTGGTCCAATCTGGTATATGCTCACGTCCCACCACGCATTTCATGAAGACTTCCCATTATTTGGTGAAGCCATTTAAGGCTATCATCACCAACTCAGAATCCGTAATGACCTCTCCAACAGCTGCCCACTCATCTTTAACTTGAGCCACCCGGGTAAGATAAGAAGAGACATTCTCCTCCTTACCCATCTTGGTATCATGCAACTTAGCCTTCAAGGCCATCTTCCAGTTCTTGTTCTTCGCCTCGAACAAGTTCTTAAGTGCATCCCACATCTCCTTAGCAGTATTTTTCTCAGCCAAGTGTGGGATAAGGTGATCCTTCACCCCATTCATAATAATCCTCTGAGCTTGGGCTTCCTTGGTCTCATGCAAGTCCAAAGCAACAGGATCTGTTGCGGGAGCTGATACAACAGAGTTGACATAGCTATAATTTTTGTTCTCCTTGACAACGGTTAACAATCGGACCTTCCACTGCAAATAGTTGGAAATGTCATCCACATGATCCTCATATCTAATGCTTGTAGCCATATTCCCTGTCACAACTCAAGGAAAACAATCACACCCTTTTGCCCAAAAATCACAGTGCCCACTGTCAGAGACAAAGCTCTGATACCATGTAAATTTTTAATGACAAAAAATCAGCAAGCTAATATTCTGTCAAACACTTAGCAACCTAGAGATAATTGTCTTGCATGAACTTCATAAATGCATAAACCTACATTCAGAAATTACCATAAGCAGAAATACACATTGCTAAGCAAAATAGCAACGGAAATAACACAGTGGACAACAACCCATAACGCCCAGAAATTTAGGCAAATGTTAGGGAAAACCCCAATGTGGGGAAACCCAATGAGAGAGAGAGAGATCTATTATTCAGCTTTCAAGAAAGTACATATCATCAGCAAAATAACATTTCCAGCCAAGGAAAATACCTCACAGCACCAAATCTATCCCACAGAAATCTGCCTCATTTTCCATGCCAAAATCGTGTTGTTGTACGGCCTCCTCCGTACCTCGTTTTCCATGCCCACAGTCAGTTGTACGGATTGTTCCATACAGCCCAGAAACAGCCACCAAAATTTTGAAATCTGCCTCAAAAATCGTGCCCAAACTGCCTCGATTTTCGTGCCAAATCCGTACGGACTATACTGAAACGTACGACCTGTACGGATCTGTACAGTATGACCTCCCACAGCAGAAAAATATTTCGACCCAAAACTCACAGAAAATTTTTCTTGGGATTCATGCCCTCCTTTCTTTGAAAACATGCCTTCTTTGCTACTCACTTTCCTCTCTCAAGCATACTCATAAAATCTCTCTAACTCAACTCCTCTCGTCTTCTCGGTGTCTTGCACACTACCCAATGCATTCTTTTATAAATCTGAAAATGACATTTTCCCTCCAAAGTGTCTTTTCACCTTCCCCAACCATAAATCCAAAGGCCAAGATTAGATCTTGCCTCTTTCAAGATCAAGGGTCATGATCCATTCCCTACAAAATGAATCATTTGAAATATTAAAGTGATTTCACTTTATTACATANACTTTATTACATAAGTGCTTTATGAAAATAAAGTCACTTTAAAAATAGAAGGTACACTTTATTAAAAGGTCACTTTAATAAAAGAACCACTTAAAACAACTTTATAAAAACTATTACAAGGTTAAGTGCTCAGTAGTGTAAACATTAAGGTAACATCCGCATTCAAGACAAAACATGCGGAGTACCGCCCGAGCTAAAATGTTAACATTGATGCCAAATTGTGGCATTATTCACTACTAAACCCACAAAAAAAAAATGTTGACACCATTAAACAAAATGCATCTAACAACATTTCCAAAACATGAATGCAGCTAATTATATTCTCAGAGCGACATATAATTGGTTCGAACACAAAGTTACTACACAACAAAATAAACTATAAATAAAAGTAAGACATAAAGACAAAACAATTATATTTTGATAACAATTGTGCAACCATCTATAGAGGACAGACGTTCCACCCAACCATAGACTTGTTGCTCCAAATATTAACAGCAATTCACCCCCAAGCTAGGGATAGAAATCCACAACAGAGGGTGTATTTCCATTGTCCACTCACAGCCCAAATGTTCCCACTACCAATTGATTTTCCCTACAGCTATCCCCATCCTCCAGAACTCAACTTGCATGACCCAAGGAATGGGATCCCCCCTCACTGCACACAGTCCCTCGAGCCTTTCCCACTTCCCTTCAGGGCTCCAACATAGGTTGGCCATGAATCTCTCTTGTTGGAGGCTCCAGGGATGTCACTTGCAAGGAAAAACGCACAGTATCAAGCTCACTGTTGGTAGGGTAATTTCTTTCACACAATATCACTCTACAGACCTAACAACCTACTTCTTCATGCATTCTACAGTTATAAAACAACTACCACCATCCCCACTATGATTATCTTCAAGCTTCCATGCTCTCCTCTTCCTTGTCCCAAAAACTGGTTGTGAAAAAAAAACCCTTCTTTTCCATATGAATTTTCCTTTTGCCCCAAGCAAGTTGACTCTCACTCTCGCTAATGTTGATTGCACTTCAGCGCCATGCTCTTGATAACTATGGGATCCTTCCTCTCTTGTGGAAACTCAACCCCCATGACTCTATATGTGTCCATCTGCAGTCGGCATCACGTTTTATTTTATTATTTTGGATATACAATGTTTACATATTACATTGCTTGGTCCACAACCATATATCATATTTGCATTATACATCATTAAACTGAAGATTAAAAATAGGGATGTTACACGCGTAAGCCAAGGAAAACCGAGGATGGTGATGATGCAAGGGGAGTGAAAATGTCCATCACTGAATAATTGTTGTTGAACCATGTACACGAAAAAGTTTCCTAGAGAACTAGCGGGTACAGTGGTTGGTGACCCATGTATTCCAATGGATGGTGACTTTTTGTATGGACTTCAACAAACAAAATGTTTATGTTTTGCAGGTACGTGATGAAAATTAACAATATTGAGGATGAAGAATGAAGAAGACCAAAGATGCGCAGAAGACAAAAATTGAAAGCAAAAGACTAAAAGATGAAGAACACATAAGACAAAAGATGAAAACAAAGAGCATCGAAGGCAAAGATCATAGAAGATGAAAATGGGACCAATTTAAAAGATTGTCGAAAAGACAAAGGATGATGATTACACATTGAGATCACAAGTATTCATTAAGGGGGACTATGAAGGATTAACTCCCACATGTGATGTTTAATGAATACATTATAATATGTTAATGAAGTAGACCAAGCATAGAAGTCTATGTAAGAATTAGAGATGAGGAGAAAAGAAAGATGTTAGGGATGAACATTAACTGAGAGATCCATGGAAATATTTAAGGAGATATTGTGGAGATAGTTATGCATATCGTTGAACTAAACTTTTAATTATGGCATAGTTGTTATGTCACTTAAAATTATATAAAGGGACCAATTGTACAATAGAAATACACACGGGAATGGTTTGATTTAATATAATTTTCCCTTTGGGGGTTTCTTGAGTTTAAACTCTCAATGTCCCTTGTTTCATATGTATCTATGTATATTTGTTGCTAGTTATTAAAACCAACATCCTCCATATGATATTTCCATGAGAAGTGGTTGGTATTGGTAAGCAAAGGATCACTTAGAGAATCCATATTAAAATATGTAGGTAATATGGATTCAAAAGCTAAAACTGACTATTCGGATGTAAAGCACTCGAAAAAATGAGTTATTTAAAAAAAACGACACTGAAAACGAACTTTGGATGTGAAAGTTGTGCCATTTTTAAAAAGGGCATAAACCGAGACCAAGGTATCACGTGGCAGGTAGAAGTTGGTCCACATGATAATGGATGCACAATGAGGTGATTAAGTGAAAAATTTCCCTTCCTTCTCTAACTTTGTCTATAAGCTCACTTTTACAAATAAGTTACTTATGAAATTACCCACTATTATAGAATAAGTGAGCACTTTTACAATGTAGTTACTTTATAAATTAAAGTTATTTACAACAAGTAATTTAAAAAAATAAAAGAATATTAAAATTATTTTTATAGTGATTCACTTTTATATTTTAAGTGAAATGCAATTTACAACAAAGTTATGAGATAATTCAAAGTTGCATGAGACTTGAACTCAAGGCATTTTTAGTAAATAAAGCAATTTTCAATCGATTGAATTATATAACAAATTTGATGAAGGGGGAAGGGGACTTCTTTTTTTCATTTTCTTTTTTTTGGTCTTTACCTCGAATTGTGTGCTTACCCCAAAAAAGTTGAAGTTTTTTCTTGCAAAAAATTTCAACAAGGTTGCACACAAAACAAGCAAAATTTTGAAAAACAAAAATCTGAATCTCATCAATAATGGGTTTAGATCTTGGTTAGCTTACCTGGAAAATACAAGTTTTTTCTCTATTTCTAATTTATTGAGCTCGCTTAAAATGCAAGGCAAAGAGCATATGCAAAAAAAAAAAAATGATTTTCGCTATGTTTTTTTATTTGCCAAGATCGCACAGAGCACACAGCAAAGAGCATACGCAAACCAGAAAGAGTAGCAAGACATAAACAAAAACAATAAAACCGAAATATTAACTCATGAAAATAATTAAAATGGTGTATTCAGAGTTTTTACCTCCAAATATGGAAAAAACGGTCATATCTTGGACAAATGGAAACATTTTCGAGTGAAATGAAAAGTGTTCCCAACTGAAAGTAGTGCTCAAAAAGCAATGGAAAAGTTCTCTTGGGCTAGAAATGCACAAAAATAGTATAACCCAGAAATGCAGCAACACGGGTTCAATATTTTGATCAACAATCTGAGCAGGATTTCAAATGGGCTATGATACCATGTTCGAAAAAAAAAATATTCCCACACAGGGCAAACACCTTCAGTAACAACTCACACAACCAAATCAAAAACATACCACAGCCCCAACCAACGTGGCCCCACTTGAAGCAATATATTAATGCAAAAGAAAAATATTTTAAATGAAAGTTTTTCACTATCAATCATAAGCAAATGACCCTCCATGGTCTTTAAATAGAGATCATGGACCAATCGGGTGTTACGCCACTAATAAATATAGTCGTTAAGATTGAGGAGAATGAGAGTCATCGGATCACTCTATGTCTAGAAAATATTGTAACCATCAATTTACATAACTACAAATGCATACTAAAGAAACACACTTTTACCTAAAGACACATTAGACCAAGTTGATCTTAGCTAACTCCTAAGTGTCTAAGTTGTTGATATTACGGTAGCTGCAGGAGGTATTAACCTCCATGTGTAACCTCTGACAAGACTAGAATATTCTGGGAAGCAAGAGAAACCCTAAAACGTTGGATAACAACCCTAGGAGACAAGTCAGCTCGAGAGAATATTTAATATTCAGTTATTAGCCTCTAGAAAGAGAAATCAGCCCAGTCAAATGAGATAGAATCATATAAATAGAGGGTGTTATAGCTAATTTGTTACACACACCCTCACAACTGCATAAGACCAGTGGTGCGCAAGTTTGGAGAGGAACTGCAGCTGCAGCTACTGCAACTGGCATTTCGGTTTTGGCTTGGAATTTCTCTTGGTTATGTTTTGGACTTTTTGCTTGGTCTTTGGTTATTCTTTCTTGGTGCGCTAGCCTTGGAGAAAGGTGTGCTACCTTGGTTGGCTATTGGATTTCTTCTGTAATTATTCTATTTGTCAAGGTTAAGGTGCTCGAGGGTGGCCTTTGTGCCTATGGTTGGGTGACAATATTGCTATATTATCTATGGTGAAATGAGCACACCTATTTTTCTAACAGGTTATGGGCCCACACTATCTTCGGATAGCCTAACCGCTGGAAGATAGATTGGGAGAATTTTCTCAGTTACAATCAATTTTTTGTTGCAGCAACGAAACCCTAACCCTCTTGTTAAGGCACCTTAAGTGAAGAGATTGACCTAATTCCTAGATAGTTTAATGCACCATAACCTAGCGCACCTCCTGGTACTCTCAGCAAGCCAAGATGTCAAGTTTTATTTTTTTGGTCAAAGTCAAAGAAATCATGACCTACTCTATGAAGTCAGAAAACAAGTTAGAAGGGGATTCTAACTTCAAAGCATGGAAAACAAGGATTGACCTCATCCTTGCCAAGTATAAAGTGTTGGATATCGTGAAAGGAAAGATCATGGAACCACAGTTTGATGCAGGAAAGGAGAAGGAACCTCAGAACGTTGTCGTTATGGAGAAGTTCAAGGACAATGACATCAACGCTATGAGTATCATAGTGAACTCTGTAAAATACCACTTGATACCCTACATCTCTCATCTTGACTCATCTAAGAAGATGTACGATGCCCTAACTAACCTCTTCTCAGTCACAAACATTGGACAAGTAATGAGTCTGAAGAATGAGCTTCGTGACATGAAAATGAATGATGATGACAGCATAACATCATACTTTGTAAGAATCTCCCAGTTAAGAGATCAACTACAAGCTATTGAAAAAATCATTTCAGAAAAGGACCTAGTAAATATAGTACTCAATGGTCTTCCCAAGACATGGGATGCATTTGCCGCAAGCATGAACACAAGAAAGGAGTATCCCACATTTAAAGAACTTTGGACTTGTTGTGCACAAGAAGAATCAAGGATTAACACAAAAGAGAAATCTCAAAATAAATGATGATCGAGACTTCACATCAAAATTCAAGAATTTCAGGAATAAGAGGAAGTTTGGTTTAAGGAATAAACCAAATCGAGAAAATGATATGTCAAAAATACAATGCTTCAACTATCGAAAATATGGTCACTACGGGAACCATTGTCCTGAGTTAAAGAAAAGGAAGGAAACAGATGAAGTAACGGTTGCCGAAGAAAGGGAACCCTCAAAGAAATCCAAGCAGGATAAAACATACTTCTTCTTCTAGTCAAGATGAAGTACATTGACAAATTCCTGAGGAATCTATTATATAAGTAACAACTGCCAGATAAGCCGAAATCATAATCAAACTTGAAGAGACCCTGAAGGAGTCAAATCATAAAGAAGTCTGTAATCAAGAGGAAATTAGAATAAGACTTGTGACACTTTGTAGAAAGCAATAAGGATGTAAACAGAAGCATGGACTCTCTTAGATGAAGGGAGTTGATTACAGAATTCCAAAAGAAGAGCATGTATTTGTTCATGAAGCCAAGATTAGGAGGGAGCTAATCCTCAATGATATGATCCATTGAAGAATCTATGAAGATTATGAATCATTTATCCATGTTCCCCATTGAAAGTAGCAGCCATGATAAGCAGCATGTGTTCAGTTTGACTCTAGAAGAAGTTTTCTTTGAAAATAAGCCTTAAGTATCCTTGGTTGTCCATCTACATCCATGTTCCTATGATGAAAGGAAGAAGTTGGAATCTTCAGGAAGAAAGGGCATGGAATATATAGAAGACTTCATGGACCCAAAGCTAAGGAAAAACATGAAGATTCCAAGAAAGAAAGAAAATGTAGAACAACCAGTTATTATACCAAGAATCTTAAGACCGGCTTGGTTTGAACCCACTAGAAGAAATCAAGCAGAGGAAATGGAAGTTGTGATGAAGAACAATGTATGTAAGAAAATGTGAAAAAGACCTATGAATGTAAAGCGTTGTGAGATTTAGAACTAGAGGTTCTTCCAGAAGGAAGGAGAAGACTATGACGACAGCTTGTTCCAGTAAACCAGATATACCTCTTG
Source organism: Picea sitchensis (assembly GCA_010110895.2). Classification (NCBI taxonomy): domain Eukaryota; kingdom Viridiplantae; phylum Streptophyta; class Pinopsida; order Pinales; family Pinaceae; genus Picea; species Picea sitchensis. The sequence goes on from SNQJ01S0041190.1 coordinate 78,040, forward strand.
CAGTATCCATGGATTGTAATTTACATGTAAAAGATTGTTCTTCCCAATAAAGCAAATTGAGAAAGAAGCTTATGTAGAGAAATCTCAAGGTTTTGAGGTATACCAAAAAGAGACTCATCTATGGAAATGGAAGAAGACCTCGTATGGATTCAAGCAACTTGATGCAAAGTATCTCATATACAACAAAAGTGTGGCGAGAACTTCCTATGGCATAAGAAGTGCTAGTTGGATATGTTTCAGTTTGAGCTTTGCCACGATGTCATGGGCTAGCAAGAAACAAAAGTATGTTGCACTCAAAACTACATAAACAGAGTATATTGCAACTTTTGATGCTTGTCCAGAAGCAATGTGGCTCTGTAAGTTGGTTTTTGGACCTTATGATCAGTTGTTAAATTCGACCATGATATATTGTAATAATCATAGCCATATGAAGCTTTCATAGAAACCGGTGTTCCATGACAAGTCGAAGTACATTGAGATCAAGCATTATATTCTTCGTGATAAAGTCCAGAAGAGAGAAGTAGTTCTCCAATATATATCCACAGATGAGCAAATAGTAGATATTTTAAGGCCTCTTTCCAAGATAAAAAGTTTCCATACTTAAGAGACAAGTTGAAGCTCATGGAGACAACTTCCTTATTGAAAAAGAAAGTGATTACTCCCAGGTTGGGAGGGAGCACTGATATGTTATTGATTTATGAACAGTCATTTCCCAGTTTGGAAAATGGTCCAGGATGGGCAGTTCCTTTCCAGTTCGGAAAGTGGTTTGAGATTTATGACGGACAGGCATTTTCCAGTTTGGAAAATGGTCCAAATCAAACAGTCATTTTCATAATGAAAATGGTCTGATAAATTTTTGATGTACCATAGACATTGATTCCCCTTGTGGCCAGTTTGGGGGAATGGTCTAGGACAATTATTCTTTTTGGCAGTCACTCTGAGTAGTGGTCAAGTAGAATGGTCTACCTCGTCGGGCAGTCATTCTTTTGAAGTTCACAGTTGTGAGCATTTTCGAAGAATGGCCCATTTTGGAGGTTGGTGCGGGACAGTCATTTCCATAGGAAATGGTCCGAACAGTCATTCCCTAGGGCAGACTCATTCTCTCTAGGTTGCACTGTGATTAGTGTCAGAGAAATGGCCCAGTCAAGTGAATGGTCCAGGTTCATCAATCATGGACGGGCATTCCCTAGGGCAGACTCATTCTCTCCAGGTTGCACTATGATTAGTGTCGGAGGAATGGCCCAATTAGGTGAATGGTCCAGGCTCAGAAATCAAGGGTAGTTATTCTTCTATGTTGTAGAAGAATAGTCCAGATATCCCATGGTTGATGTTTTACTTTCTGAGGGCAGATGATCTTCCAGATCTCACAAATGTGAGTGGAAGAATGGCCCAGATGACTCGCTTTGTATCATGATATTGTTATGCAAGTTGATATCAGATGATATGATTGTTGTGGAGATTGTATGCCACTGTGGTGGATGTGTTCCACTGGTTGTGACTATGTTTCACCGATTAGTATACATGTGCTACTAGGTGTGGTTATGTACCACTAGATAGTAGTTGTGTACTACTAAGGATAGACACGGTTGTGTTCTATTGAATGGTATTGTTCTGATTGCCATGAAGATTATCACTAGTGTTGGATATGATTACCATCTAGATGGATAGTCAATATGTTGATGGATAGTGATTCTTCTAGGACGTATGTCTAGATTATAAGAATAGTCCTTGTAGCCCATGGTGTGGCTTCCAACATCTGTTGGAATAGTTATTCTTCTAGGACATATGTATGAATTAGAAGAATGGTTCTTGTATCACTTTGTGAAGTGAGTGACTTATTCAGCATCATGCCCGATTACCCAAATGGAGCACGGCTTCGAGAGATGATGCAGTGGATGTTATCAAAGGATATTGATAGTGATGATGGTACTCATGGTTTGATCATGAGATAGCTTGTATGCCTATGATGATGTTACCGGTTGAATGGTATGTTTGTGCTCAAGACCATTTATTTTAATACCACCCTAGCTAGGAGGGAGTGTTGATATTATGTTAGTTGCGGGAGGTATTAACCTCCACGTGTAACCTCTAACAAGACTAGAATATTTCGGGAAGCAAGAGAAACCCTAAAACGTTGGATAATAACCCTAGGAGACAAGTCGGCTCAAGAGTGTTTAATATTCAGTTATTAGCCTCCAGAAAGAGAAGTCGACCCAGTCAAGTGAGATAGACTAGTATAAATAGAGGGTGCTAGAGCTCATTTGTTACACACACTCTCACAATTGCATAAGACCAATGGTGCGCAAGTTTGGAGAGTAACTACAACGGCAGTTGCTGCAACTAGCATTTCGGTTTTGGCTTGGAATTTCTCTTGGTTATGGTTTGGACTTTCTGCTTGGTCTTTGGTTATTCTTGCTTGGTGCGCTAACCTTGGAAAAAGGTGTGCTACCTTGGTTGGCTATTGGATTGCTTCCGAAATTATTCTATTTGCCAAGGTTAAGGTGCTCGGGGTGGCCATTGTGCCTATGGTTGGGTGACAATATTGCTATATTGTCTGCGGTGAAACAAGCACACCTATTTTTCTAACATAAGTATCCAAACATTTTTGAGGATTTTTGCTCTAAACAAGACATAAAATGAAATTAACATCCTCTTTAACCTTAACATGAGAAGCTAGGGTTTGATTTCAATTATTCAATTGTTAAACAATAATTTGAAAGTGGAGTTTGATGTGAAAGATGGTAGAAAATATTGTTTGATTAGTGATTAAGAAAACAAAGTGTAGAATTGTAATGAAAGTTTTAGAAAATGAATAAATGTTTATCTTTATTGAACCATCTACCCAACACCTACCATGTCGATCTTTGGAGAGCATGGGTGTCTTTTATGGCACCAAAGATATGGTCATCTAGCCTTGTCGAACTTTGGAGAGAAAGGGTGTCTTTTATGGCACCAAAGATATGGTCATCTAAGTTTCACTTCCTTGTTAGCTTTGAACAAGAAAAATATGGTACATGGACTATAACCTTCAAGAGTATAGACAGTATGTGTCTGAGTTGTGTCATTGGTAAGCAATACATATTAAAATTCAAAAGTGCAAAGTCCAATCAAGTCCATGTAGTGCTTGATTTAATCCACAACGATTTGTGTTCCCTGAGGAATCTTTTAGTAAGATCAAACTCTTTAATTTTTTGTTGATGATTATTCATGAAAAATGTGGGTGTTCTTCATGAAATGGAAATAAGAATTTCAAGAATTTCAAAGCTCCCATAGATAATGAAACTAGGCACCTTATAAAAATAATCTACATAAATCGCGGGGGGTATTTGTCTAGTGATTTTGAGGATTTTTTCTCCAAACAAGGCATAAAACGCAATTAACATCCTCTTACACACAACAACAAAATGAGGTGGCAAAATGGAACAATCACACTATTCAAAGAATGATGAGGTGTATGCTAAAAGAAATGGGCATAGTCAAGAGCTTGTTTCTCAAGAGTATTTTCATAGAGATGTTCTCACATTGGTGCAACACAATCAAAGCATCATACATTTCCTTGTCCATTTTTTTTCTCTACAATGTGAGTGATCAAATGTCCCTCGCCAAATCAAGAATGATTCTCTTTGTCTTGAACTGTTTTTTATTATGCCCAACAAATTGTTTCAGATTGGGTGATGCAATGATCTCTTTCTCAACATGCTCCCAAAACTCATGGCATTTGTAACATGTACTTCCAATGTGTAAAATTAGAAGCACCTTCCAACTTGTTACTCTCCTTGAAACTAAGAGTAGTCATCCCCGCCAATTTAAAGCACACCTCAAATCAAAATCAACAAGAAATCAAGTGGGGGTTTAAGGGCTACTCCCAAACACACTAAGATTTCACACCTAACAACCTATCGTGGGTCAAGAGCCTCTCGCATCAATGGAACCACTGAAATACCCAACTCCCTCTTCACCAAGACAACCAATTTAATGAGCTCAACGTTGATACCATGTGGAAATTTTGAAAATCTCAACGCCAAATATTTCGGCTCATTTAATTTAGGTTCCCCATATCTATTTCATTGAGCAGCGATATATGTCACTTCTATCCAACCAAATCACTAGGTAAGCTAAAAAAATACACCATAAATACATACTTGAAGATAAGATTCACAATGCTTAGGGCACAATTTCCTTTATCAACTAGATCTAAAAATCACTGCAGTTATAGTGGATTTATCGATAGTGGATTTATTTCGATAGTAAATATGATTTCTAGTTTCTTCTTAGCATGCTAAATCGCATAGTATATCAGCGAAGCTAATCCAATAAATTACATAAATATGTACTTGAAGAAGAGAAGATTCATAGTGCTTAGGGCCCAATCTCCTTCATCAACTAGATCTGAAAATCACTTTAGTTACAATGGATTTATTTCAATGCTAAATATGATTTCTAGTTTCTTCTTAGCATGCTAAATCACATAATATATTAGCAAAGCTATCCCAATAAATTAGCATATATAAACAGCAAAGAAACCACTCATAGACAATGAGAACATAACTCCTCTAATTTTCAAATCTACAACATACAAATTTGGACAACAATGGTACACGTCAAATTATAGCATAAATGAAGATATAATACAAAGCATTAGTGCATCCCAAGCTGGTATAACATGTCCTTTCAATGCATCCAAGGACACTTCAATTGTTACCAAATTGTTAGAATTAGGGTAGTAAAGCAGAACAAAAGTATCTTTTTATTTTTCAATGAGGATGACACTTTAGATCTGATATCTAGTAAACAACTCTACACTATTTGAACAGAAAAATGAGTAAGTGTGTTCAGATCTAAAATAGTAGAGTCATTTAGTTAAAGGGTAGATCCAGAGTAAACATTAGTTCTGATCCTCAATACTGGACTTAAACTTTATACAGATCTACAGATCTAAACTAACTGATCATGAACAGAGTAAATCACAACTATAGAAACAAGAGGTAACCTCAACATACAATTCAGATCTCTACAGATCTGATTAATAGATCATACTACAGAAAACAAATAAACTCAATATATCGTTTTGATCCATTAAATGTTAATGGTGAAACATAGATCTAGATAGATCAAACTGTATTGAACTCAAAACAAAAATTCCAGATCTGAAAAGGATGAATAGATAGCTTACCTTGTCTTGAACCTTACCTCTGAAGAAGTCACAGCCAACTCGAAGGATGAAGAACCAATTGTAATTATGCTCAGGTAAAGTCTAGGTCAATAGATCCACCATATAGGTTGGATCTCTTTCCAAGGTATGAAAAACTTTCTTGCCACCAAGAAGGGATTAAACCAAAAATACTTCACAAGCACAAACCCTCAAAAGAGGCTTAGAATATT
>SNQJ01S0041191.1:4818-20197 GCA_010110895.2 Picea sitchensis
AAATCTGTTTATTCTATTCTCGTAGAGAATTTACACAGATTTTGAATGTCTAAGTAAAGAATAGCACTTGGAGGATGGCTTTGATACTTGTTAACAGTTCAAAGTTTCACTGGGTTTCTTGATGTACAATTATGCTGTTCCTCCGAAGTTAGAATTATCTCCAAAATGGGTTTCTTGATGTACAATTATGCTGTTCCTCTGAAGTTTTTTTTTTTGGTCATTTTTATCAAATACTCTCACTGTAATTAATTTTGCAATGTCTTTAACTTTAATTTTTCATTTATAATATTTATACTTTTCATTTTTCAATTTTTTACTTTCATTAATTTTGCAATGTCGTATCCATTAATTTTGCAATGTCCTATCTATGTATATGTATATGCTTGGACTACAGACATTTTGGTTGGTTTTATAAAGATTTCACTTAAGTCTTGGCAAGGAAAAAAATAAAATGTATATGTATGCTTGGACTACAGACATTTTGGTTGGGTTTATAAAGATTTCACTAAGTCCTGGCAAGAAAAAAAAATAATAACATTTTCACTAAAGTTTTAATCAACGACATTTTTTTCAATCAAAGCTTATGTTAACTGTGAATCACAATCAATTTCTCATTGTTCAGAGAAGAACGTATTTCTCATTGTTCAGAGAAGAACGTTTTTTGTATTTTTATGCTGCCCAGCGAAGTCAGACATTATGAGAACACTTTGAATTATTAAAAAAATACTTACCAAAACTTATCCCCATTTCTCATTGTTCAGACAAGAATGCTTTTGTATTTTTATGCTGCCCAGCGAAGTCAGACATTATGAGAACGCATTGAATTATAAAAAAAACACTTGCCAAAACTCCAAGTCCCTCAAGACAGGGACTTGATGCTTAGCACCGCATCTTGTTAATTGTGTTTTAGTGGCTGAGATAAACACCCAGACAGATGATCTTTGTACATGTTGGGAAATATATTCAACATTGTAGAGTTGATCTCTCTTCATTTATCAAACAGAATAACATGTGGGATGTTGGGAAACATATTTAACCTTGTAAAGTTTGATCTTTTTATTTATCAAAAGCGTTGTCTAGTTGTTTTAGGAAATGGTTATTTTTATAGGAATTGGACAATATAAATTTACAAGAATTACTATTTTTTGTTATTCAAAATCTGTTTTTAATACAGAAATGAATTTAATATACTGGAAAACCCCTTAACACTCTGATTATACAGAAATCTATAAACCTAACAATTTCTCACTGAATTTTTAACAAATGTCTAAGAAAAAAATCATAATTTCATAGAACGTTTAACATAAGGCTTTATTCTAAACAGACGTTAGCATAAGGCTTTATTCTAAACAGACTAACGTGGAAACAGTCTAAATGGTCATTCCTTCTGTTTCATAATTTTAAATGGTGCTCTATCCGTTTATAACACGAAAAACAGCTATTGGAAGAAAGTGATTTAATCATCTTCCAGACCGAGTATCTGTAACAACAGAATGTCCATGATGTGGCTCTATGGGGAGAGCCAGCAGCTCCATATCAATTGGGTATATCAGCACCAGCGCCTTGGTACATCTTAGTAATGATAGGATTGCAAACGCTGCCCAGCTCCTTAATCTTGATGTCAAAATCTTCGGGGTTGACAATCTGGTTTTGATCCAGCCACTGAATAGTCTGTTCGATAGCATCCTCAGTGTATCGGACATTGTGCCTCATGTCGTAAGCATAGTTCTCCAACGAATTCTTGGCAATGATAGGATTGCAAATGATCTTCAGCTCCTTTATCTTGTAATCAAACTCATCGGCCTTGGCAAGCGGGTTTTGATAAAGCCACCGAATAGCCTGTTCAATGGCATCCTCGATCTTTCTGACAGTGTTCTTCATGTTGTAACAGTAATTTCTGATAGAATTTAAGAAGGCAATAGCCATAACACGAATTACCACACAAAATAATATTGTATTACTATATCAAATCCCAGATACAATAGGTATATGTAGCTGAGTTAGATCCAACCAATTCCAAACATAGGTATGGAGGTTAAGATAATATCTCTACAGCTCCTACAAAATCTCAAACCAACTCCAAACCAATCCCTAAATTAATCGATAATTCTAACACCCTCCCTTAATGATTACAGTACAAATAAACCACATATTACAATTTTCAAATCACAACATAGATCTCTGTCTGATCTTGTCTTCATCAGCTCCTACACCCTCTCTGATGCCTCTGGACTGCGCACTTTCTCTTTCTTTTCTTCGAGCTTACCATTCAACTTTTTTAAAGCATAAATGCTTCATATCATGATTCATGAACTTGTACAATGGACGATTTGGTAATACGGCTCGCCAGGCTTCCCACGATAAAGATGTCAATTATTGATTTACATTCTATGAACGTACCTCATCTGTCCGGATTTTCTTTGACTATGTTTGAAAGCGTTTGAATCTGGAATGTCCTCAACATTCAATTATACAAGGTGACTTCTTATAAGAACAGTTTTTTCTTGAAACCGGGGCTGCCAGTGTATATCAAGATACAAGAGTTCCACCGCTTTATTTACGGCAAACCGTAAATATATAAAACTTTTAAGCACACCACACATAACTATATATATATATATATATATATATATATATATAAACAAACGTACCATCTACAGGCTTCCCGCAGACATCGAACAATCGGAATGAAGCAGCAAAGAGTGGCACTCAAAGAAAAAATCAATTCACGATGGAAGCCAGTGAACCGAATTGCAATGGCGAACAATTGAAGGATGGAACAAAACCACCAGGGACGCTGTCGATTTAGGTGACCCTCGGCCAAACATCACTGCCCGAACCGAGGTGCGGTAGCATAAAATGCGGTCAGGTCCACAGCGGCTCCGACTCTAGTTTTACAGAGGGTCCGGTCGATCCTGGCTTACTCCGGTTACAGCGATTTTGCATTGGCGTAAATTATCCGTGGCGAGCAACAGCGGGCCAGCGGCAAATCAAGATTGACGGCGGAGAATTATCACCGGATAGAGGGCACTCGCTGACTCCAACAAACCAAAATCAACTCCAAACCAATCCCTAAAGTAATCATTAATTCTAACGATTTCTCCCGCGGGTTCTTAAGCACTCCGCTTTTCTTCACGCTTAATATCTCGCGTCACAGTATTCCTCGGCATTGAACCGTTTCATCAATCTCCTCTTTCCGCCAATGTTACCCTTGTCATTTAGCGATGGTAAGTCTTGTTCTTGACCCGTTGGTTGTCTCTCGGTGGACACGTTAGGGGCCACCATCGGCGCATCGATATCGAGCGCTTTGATTTGGAAGAGTCATTGGAGGCGGGGAATGGAGATCCGAATTGCCCAACAAGGATTTATTTGTCCGGTTTGGACTTCTCTCACCTGCGTACACAGATGATACATGGGGCCGAGTAGGTTCGTGATTTGAGTTGAAAAGACTGCTCTTTGTAGGATGGTAATTTGTTCCTAAAGGATCCTAGTACATCATATGCCCTGCCAGTTCAATCCTAATTAATGATAACATCAAAGCGTGAGGATCTTGAACTTTCTTTATTACCCTCTACTCCAAAGCGGTAGGCTGCAAAAGAATCCGTATGCGACAGCCTCATCGGGGTTAATACTCTTGCGGTATTAGGCGATCAAGTTGAGATCGCGATTTCCTGCGCGATTTTCTCCATGGTACACTTTCTCAGCGATTTGCTCCTCGGTTGAGCAAATCGTTTGATGGTCGATTGGATTAAGCGCAGATTAGTTTCTTCTTGTTTTCATCACTTGATTAAGGTGTGTAGGTTATACGTTATTTACAAGAAGAGCACCCACGTTACATCTTAATTTCCTTTAAATATCCATTCCAATAATAAGATCAAGCGTGGTGTTTATGCATTATCTTCAGCGGCTGCCGTCAATTCGTTTTCTGTTTTGCTGCAAATTTGTTTTCTGCGTTTTCTGTTTTTTAGCAATTCGTTTTTCTATTCCAAAGATCTGTTTTCATGGTATCGGGCGGTACGTAGATGACCATCCGGCTTACTGAATTGAGCGTCTTTCCAAGCAAACTCTGTAAAGATCTCTTTTTTTTTAAATGCAATTTTTTGCTGGGGTATATAATTTTTCACATGAGAAGAAATGGCCGTATGAGCAGCTGACTCTCAATACAAGCCTGTCTTGACGGAACAGAATCCATACTTAGGTATGAAGATGAAAGGATTTTCTAAAGTATAGCGCAGATGCTTAGAACAGCCGAAGATGGAGTTACCTTGCTGATAGCTGAAGATCGAGATGCATTGTATCGGGATGCGAGACGCACTTATATAGAAGTGGTCAAGAAAAATGCAGAATCCTTATGGCTTATCTTTCAAGAGGTGGATGAGTCCATCTTTCCTAAAATTGAGGGCGAGAGCACCGCCAAAGGGGCATGGGATACTCTCATGAATATCTATCAAGGCACCGAGAAAGTGAAGACCGTCAAATTTCAAACTTTGCGACGGAACTTTGAAAAAATGTCTATGAAAGATACAAAGACAATCGACCAGTTTATGACAAGTGTAAAAGCACCTCGATCAAATAAAATCCAGTCAGGTGAGACATTTCGATCAGAAAATTGTGGAAGGTATTGCGAAGCCTTCACGAAAAAAATTCTTAATATGGTTATTTGTTGCTGTCTGGGGAATCAAAGGATCGACTCACGTTTACCATGGAATGGAGTTGTTGGGCTCTCTTTTTATCACATGAGGCGAGATTACAATGAGAAAACACTTCGTTGGAATCAAATTTCCAAACGCAAGCCACCATAAGCAAAGGAATTAGAGACTTCCATGGTGGAAGGAAATGATTGAGGAAGAGAGGGTTTGGCCGAGAGCCCAGGATCCGGGAAATGCTTAGCATACGGAGACCCAGAGATCAGTCATGGCATGCAAGATCTTCTATGATAGAGGAGTCAGTGAGGTGCGCACTCGGGCATGGGTTGGTAAATGAAATTAGAGTGCACCATTACTTTGTGAAGTTTGGACACTACAAGTCCAAATGTTATAAAAAGACCTACGAATCGAGAGCATGGAAATTCACATGTTGCAGAGGAAGAGAAGTGCAAGAAACCATGTTTACCTCCACCTTGCATACAGCCTCTGAGAACCAACCAATTAGGATATTGTGGATTTGCTACGTGGCAGTTCGTACAAATCATGTAATGAGGAGGTAACAAAGACCAGCCCCTATGATCTTTTGATATTTCTGTCAAAAATAAAGTAAAGTTAGGGGATGATCGTTTGGTGAATGTGCAAGGAATGGGTACCGTATCTGTACTCTCTAAGAATAATGAAAAGAAATGCATCCGAGGGTGTATTATGTCCAAGGTCTTAAACATAATTTACGATTGGTGTAGTGACTCTCGTATGGTTATGATGCTTAGTGTTTAAAAGAGTTAATGCACTCACATATATAAGCCTCCCGGTAATGCGAGGTCATATTTCGAGATCAAAGGACCTCACGAACGCATGTATCCTATCTTGAAAAATGCAAAACCCTTGAATACTTATGCATTTATGAAACCGATGGAGTCATCGTTGTATGTGATATGGTCATTTGTCTTTTGATTATCGGTCAATTTGTCAAAGAAATATGGTCATTGTAGTCTCCCGAGTAAAGTCCAGTACCAAGTATGGCAGAAAGTTGTTTAGGAGAAGCATCTGAGGAAGTTTTTCCTTAACACCTTGAGAATAAATCTCCTTTAGAACTTCGTTCCACCTTACGTTCTATGTGGACCCAGCTGCAAGCGAGTGATAGGAGGAAGTTTTTATGTGCTAACATTCATTGATGATTCCAACAGAATGACTTGGGTTTACCTCATTCGAAGCAAATCTGAGACAATTTCCAGGTTCAAAGAATTTAAAGAGCCATGGCCAGAGCAAAAGCGGGCACTATATGAAAGTCATTGAGGATGGTGGGAGGTATGAAGCTCAAGTCATTCCTGATGTGTGCAAAAGAACAAGAATTGGAAGCGGTTACTTTGCAGATACCTCTCATAATGACGAGTGTGAGGCGGAAAAAGAAGACATTTAATATGGCAAGGAGAATGTTGAATGGTAAGAATCTTCCAAACAAATATTGGGGAGAAGTTGTTGCATTCTTTGTGCATATTCTAAATCGTGCACCTACAAAGAGTCTAAAGATCAAAGTCCATTTTGCAAGGCCTGGGTACAGTAGAAACCAGGATATATCTCTTTATTTAGGTATTTTAGGTCTAATGTTGCCCCATACATATTCCACGATGATAACCGAAGTTGGATAATAAAAGTAGAAATGCATTTTTATTGGAATTACGATTGAGCAGTCAAAAGCATATCGGCCTTAATCAGAGAAGTTTATTATTAGCCGAGATGTCAAGTTCCAAGAAGAAAAAGCTTGGGATGACAAGGTCTAGCCCGGCTTGTTCCATTAAGTGATGAACGGTGATAGAAGACAACCAATTTCATTCAAGTACTCAATTCCCGATTACCAAGCTAGCGGTACAGATCGACCTGATGATTGAGATCAAACCGATTACCTCCAGCAAAGAGCCGAAGACAAGAAGTCTCAGAGTGATTTATGAGCACTGGTAAGTAAGATTTTGGATGCCACATTCAACATATCAAACAGAAGCATTTAAAGAAGAATCATGGATAAATGCTATGGATGATGAGATTGAAGTCATTGAGAAAATGACACTTGGCATCTTGTTGATCTCCCTGAAGGAAAGAAAAGCATATGATATGGGAAATGGAGTTATACACAGATCCAAGTTCAATGAAAAGGAGAATTTCAGAAGCACAAAGCCAGATTAGTTGCAAAAGGGGTATGTAACCTAAAGTGACATGGAATTGACTATGGGGAAACATATGCCCTTGTAGCCAAACTTGATATAGTTCGAGCAGTATTGGTTGTTTCAACAGAGAATAGATGGCATGTGTATCAAATGGGCTGATGAAGTCGAGAAACTTTCTAAAATAATCTGAATGAGGAGCCTTGTATATGTTGATCAACCTCGATGTTATGAGATCAATGGTAGAGAACAAATGGTGTATAAGTTGAAGAGGAAAATTTGTAGCTTAAAAGCGGGCTCCTCAATCATGGTACAGTAACATTGATGCATACCTCATCAAAATGGCTTCATCAGAAGCAAAGATGAGCCAACCTTATACATCAAGAATGATCAGCATGGTAAGATGTTAATTATTTTATTATACGTAGATGATATGATTTACACTAACAATTTGGAAATTGATGAATTCAAACATGTCATGGAAAGAGAATTTAGGGCCAGCCGATCTACGTTTAATGAAGTATTTCCTTAGTATTGAAGTAAGCCCCGGTTAAGAATGGGCATAATATGTATTTGCTCGATTGAGTCAAAGTATGCTTCATATTTTTTTGAAAAGGTTCAAAATGCTTGAATATAAAAATTTTGACTACTCCCTATTGCTGACACCAAGCTAAGCAAATAATCAAGAGAGAAGTCCATTGATCAAGCTTCATAAAAGAGCTAGTGTGATCTTATATACCTCCGCCTAAAAGGCAGACATAATGTTTGTTGGAAGTCTTATCTCTAGATTCATAGAGTCACCCAAGGACTCTCATTGCTTAAAATTGTGCAAGAAGGGCACTGCGGTATATGCATTTTAGAGCGATTGATTATGGTTTATGGTTTCATTCAGAATCAAAAAGTTTTTAGTTGGCTTTACTGACAGTGATTTGCAGGCAGTGATAGCCAAGGAAAAGCACTTCCGGTTATACATTCAAATATGGATCAAGTCTAATTTATTGGGCATCAAGAAGCTTGACCCAGTTGTTGTTAATCTTCCATGGAGGCCGAATATGTTGCAGCAACTTCCGCAGCATGTCGAGTTGTTTGGCTAAGAAGGTTATTGAGTGACTTATCACCAAGAAATTGGAGCCAACTCCAGTATATATTGCTGATAGCGGTTAATTCACATTGTCAGGGATCAAGTCTTCAATGACAAAGAGCAAGCCATTGATATCCGTTATCATTTTATTAGAGAATTGGTGAATAACAAATAAATTTGCTTAGAATTTTGCAGGAATTAAGATTAATTTGCATATATATTTACAAAGCCTTTGGGCACAGAACCATTTGTATCACTTAGATCTAAGCTTAGTGTTGTTAGGTTAAATGATTTTCGTGCTCCAACTTAAGGGGGGGTGTGTTAGACGAATAATTTGAGCGATTTGCTCCGCGATTTTCTGCGTGATTTTTTAGTTAACTGCAGATTAGTTTCTTCTTGACATCCATGATTTAGTGTGTGAGTTAGCCGTTATTCTGAAGAGCACCCGTTATCTCAATTTCCTTTAAATATCCGATTTTAATAATAAGATCAAGCGTGGTGTTTATTATCTTCCTCTGCTCTATCAATTCGTTTTTCTGTTTTTATTTTCTGGAATTCGTTTTCTGTTTTCTCTTTTCTATCAATTCGTTTTCTGTTCCGCAGATCTGTTTTCACAGAGTTCTTTGCCATTAAAGAAGTCCTGCAATAAGGACTGCACTTTGGGAATCCTAGTAGACCCACCAACAAGAATCACATCATGGATTAAGTTCTTGTCAATCTTCGCATCCTGCAGGCATTTTTTGACAGGCTCCATGCACTTCCTGAACAAATCAATGTTCAACTCTTCGAACTTAGCCCGAGTAATGGTGGAATAAAAGTCCACACCACCGTAGAGAGAATCGATCTCAATGGTGGTCTGGGCAGTTGATGAGAGAGTTCGCTTTGCCCTAGCACAGGAGTTTCTCAGTCTCATGAGAGCTTTGGCATTGCCAGTGATGTCCTTCCAATACTTTCTCTTAAAGACTTGCACAAAGTTATTCACCAAACTGTTAATAAAATCTTCCCCTCCCAAATTGTTATCACCAGCAGTGGCCTTCTCCTCAAAAATACCGTTTTCCGTTGTCAAAATTGAAACATTAGAAGTACCCCCACCCATATCAAACACGAGAACGTAGATCTCACCTTCAATATTAGCTTTGTTGTCCAATCCATAGGCAATGGCAGCAGCGGTAGGCTCGTTGATGATTCTCATAACATTCAAGCCAGCGATGAGACCAGCATTCTTGGTTGCCTGCCTCTGAGAATCATTGAAATAAGCTGGAACAGTGATGACAGCATTCGTCACCGTCGTCCTAAGATAAGCTTCGGCAATCTCCTTCATCTTTGTTAAAACCATGAAAGAGAGATCTCCTCCGCTGCAAAATGCTTCTCCTTCCCTTTGTATGCTACAACGATGATGGGCTTATCAAATGAACCCACAATGACCTTGAAAGGCCATAGCTTCATATTCCTCTGAACGTAAGAATCAGAGAACTTTCTTCCAATCAAATGACCTTGAAAGGCCATAGCTTCATATTTCTCTGAACGTAAGAATCAGAGAACTTTCTTCCAATCAACCGCTTTGCATCTGCCAGAAAGTTAACAAACCGACTTAGTTAGAAAATCAGAGTAGAACATCAAACCCTTAAAAAATATTCAAATTAGTCAGAACGAGGAAGAATGTTGAAAATAAAATCGTATGGGCGTGGGTAGCGATTACTGACCGAAGACGGTATTGAAGGGATTTATGGCAACTTGGTTCTTCGCGGCCTCTCCGATGAGGCGCCCTTTATCAGTAAAGGCGACATAGGAGGGAGTTGTTGGATTCCCGTGATCATTAGGGATGATATCTACCCTGCCATTCTGCAACACTCCCACACACGAATACATCGTTCCCAGATCAATGCCGATAGCTGGCTCCTTGTCGGATTCATCTATGGAAAAACAAAATTGCTCCATACCTCGCTGCCTAGGCCAGAATCCGATGAACATAAAAAAAATTAATCTGAATCATTTGGGATTTAAATTTCAATTCTAGTTACATGGATCAATTCAGAAGCCATGAATCATCCTTTGATTGTAATTTTGAATTTATTTGCAATCTCAGCTACTGGGTTAGGGGTAAACTCCTCCCAAAAATTAAAAAAAATAAAATACAATTTGGGTTTGGGGTAAATTCCTCCGCCAAATTAAAGAAAAAAAAAAACAAAGCAATTTGGCAAGTGACTAGCCTCAGCACTTGCAATTTCCAACCATTTTGTCACTCAGATAGACAGGCAAGCAGAGGCATTCGCGAGAAAAAGGAGAGGAGAGCAGAAAAGTTTAAAGTAAACGAGATGTGGAACGCTACCCACAAATTCACAGTCATGGCTGGTTTCGTCACCGGTGCTGCCGGTGGCCTAAGCCGCATTATCTAGGCTGACTGGCAATGATGTAAATAGTCTCATTATGATTGTTCAACTTAATAGCTTTCTGTCATTTCAAAATTGATTCGTGGCCAAGTTGCTGTAAAGAGAAAAATAATAATAATTATTATTATTATTATTATTATTATTAAAATATATTTTTTTAAATTGTAAAAAAAATAATTTTATTATTAAAACTTTATATTAAGATAAAAAATATTATTTATTTCAATTTAGATTATAATAATAATATATTCATAATAAAATCAGATAACAAATTGAATAATGTAGGATTTTTTTTGTTTGTAAGATAAAACTCTATACACTAATTTGACTGTTAATTTACAATTTTACATACTAGATATGCATACTCTAGTCTTCTATATGCATTCTATACACTAATTTGACTGTTAAAATTTACAATTTACATACTAGATAGGCATACTCTAGTCGTCTAGATTTAAATTAAAAACATACGTTATACTCCATAAAATTTTATATTATAAAAATACTATTTGTTTTAATTCTGATTGTTCAACATCCTCTCTTGGTCGGCTCTTTAACAAATAAATATTTATAACTGGTCTATAAATGCCACATACGTCCTCTTACTGAACTACTTCCTCTAGCTGCAATCTCACACGTACCTTGTATTGCTAAAAAATTGACACGTACATGGAACCTGATCATCGGTATGTTGAACGTGCTTCACATTATATGGAAGAATTAAGATATTTTACAATGTTGAACTTCATTAAGTATTCGTCCGTCCCGTCTAGGATTACCACGACCACGAATAGTTAAGCATCTTTCATGTCTTTATTGCTGAGTTGTTTTAGCAAAGGGTAGAATAAGTTGGAGAATACTCAACGAACATAAGAGAAACAACATTACACTTAAATGCATTCATAAACATAACCACAAGATGAAAAGAGATCACGAAAATTGTAAGTTTGGGCAGAGTGAATGTCGAAAATGGTGATGGCGGCAACCAGGAAACGGTGATGAAGGGAAACACAGAGGAATAAGATTCAAACTGTGCTTGGGAACTAGGAGTGTTACGTAGGTAGAAGGCTTCTCGGGTTGTAAATCCTGAAAGCACCTTTTCAACATGGAAGAAGCTATCAACGACTTGATGAACTCGGAAGACGAGGTGCTTTGGAATCAATCCAGAATCTTTGTATCAAATGACGAGCTCAGAAGTGGGCCAGACCATGTTAGGAGAGGGTTGACAAATGGGGACCCAAAAAAAGACATTATAGTGAATAGGATTGAGTCAGCGCTTAGAAGGAGGGTGGGAGATTTCTTCAAGGACCTTGAAGGACACGGGCCAGATGGACTACATGCAAGTCCTGCAAAGGGGGGTCGGGTTACGTCTCTTAAGGGGGGGGATGCAAGGGTAGACGACCCCCAGACAAGAAGACGAACCCCCTTGTTACAGAGCCCCGGGCACTTTTTTCACAAAGGTGAACCTTCTTCAACAGTTGGGTTAGGGGACAGAGGAGTCCATCCGGGGCATTCGGAGCAATCAAAGGGTGGAAACCTTGAACTTGATCTTGACACTAACGGGGAAGCACATAGGACCAGGGGGACAGTTGGGAGAGGGAACAAACTATGGAAACCAAGGAAAGGAAAGCAATAAATGGTTCTCGGAGGAGATGTACGCTTACAGGAGGTTTAAAACTTGGCAATGTGTGTACTAGTGGGAAGACTCTCTTACAAATTGTTGAGTAGACAAAGTCTAGATGACTGGGTGGAGGAATGTTGGCACTAATTGATAGGCTATACGCTAGAGGTAGTGAATATTAAGATCATAGAGTTTATTCTCTAACCCAAATTTCTGTTAAGATATCATATTGTCTTAGTACAGAAGACAGGTTGAAGAAAAAAATTGTCATCTTGAGTGAAGGAGACTTGCAAGAAAATAAACACACTCATTCTTGAGGACAAGACTCCAGGTTCCAGGTTTGATTAATTAAGTTGATAAGATTCCAAGTTGCACATGACAAAGTTGATAACTACCCCATTACAAGTAAACACTATAGTTTAGGTAGCAATCTTTGAAAAGTATTATTCTTGATAGCATGTGAGCATATTGAGATAAATGCTTAATATAATCATTTACCAAATACAACTAACATCTCCTCTAGGAGAAACTTCTTGTGCTGGTTCCAGATTACCATGGATGAATGTTTGATCACAACACTAAAAGAGTGTCGATCTCATCATATATTGCATTTATTACTTTTTCAGGCAGGCCACAAGTGATAGCTCTAAAGGAGCTATTGTGACGACTTTTCGTGCTATTGTTTTATTACTATTATCAAAAGAGTATTATTCTTGCTTCTTGTTTTGTTGACCTTGTTTCAGGTCACAGGTAATAACCCTGAGGAAGCTATAGTGAAGGTTGCAAAAGGAAACAGATTAGATGAGACATGAAGCAAACTATGTATATGACCATATACATTCATGTACCAAAGAAGATGAATAAGAAGATATCCTTTGAGATCCATAGTATCTCATATGGAGATTGATTGTAAGGAGCAAAAGGCTCCAAAGAGGACTGAACATTAGAACAAGAACTCACAGTAGACTTGTTCAAAAGATAATGAATCCACCTTGACAGGAAGAATAATTCCCTTGAAGTGTAACTCTGATTTTCATATTTAGACTTGGTATTCAACACCAAGTATTCCCCATAAGATATGATGAAGTCCTTGTAGACTCAGAAGAAATCGAGAGTAAGAATGATATCAGAAAGGATCAGATGAAGAAACAACTTCCAGGACTGGGAGAAAGATGCTATGAGAAGACTAGATCGTAGCTTTAAAGACTCCTAGGATATATGAAATCTCCTGGAAGATTCCCTTGTTTCAGTAACAGAGAAGGAAGCCAGTCAAAAAGACTAGGATATGGATTCTTTCATGAGACTAGAAGAGAAGTCAGTATTGACTTCCAAGATTGATTTAAACAGATCAAGCACATTGCGGATGTACAAAGCCTAATGTGTGTCCAAAGGATTCTCCTAGCAAGAGAGAGAAGACTATGACGAGACAGTTACTCCAATAATTGAAAAAATAGTTCTAGTATTTATGAAGACAACCAGAACAACCATGATTCATATATAGTATGAGATGCAGGGGGAGCAATCCCAATATTTAAAATTGAGTGGCAGTTGGTGCATTACATTAGTTGGGTCATGGAGACATGACTACGATAAAAGATAGAGTTACCTCCATGAAATAAGAAGAGCTACCTTCGGTATCAGTTATTGATCCACTCTCAGTTTCAGATGAGGTTGTTGCCATGATGGAGTAGAGGAGTTACTCTCAGATTTCAGCAGCCACAGTGAGGATGAAGCAGTCATTCTCATCCTCAGAGCAGTTGCAGGTGTAGAGTCTTAATTCCAGAAAGAACAGTTGCAGAAAGAGGAGAGGACATACTCTCAGGCAATGAGACAAATAATGCTTTGCATAGATCACATAGAGTTAGCACATGATTGTGCAGATTGAGTTGCAGTTGAGAAAGTGTACCAGATTGGTACAATGTAATGTGAAAATTTAGTTTGAAGTTGAAGATAGAAAGACTCGGGTCTGCAAGTTGAAGAAGGATCTGTACAGGTTGAAGCAAGCTCCTAGAGCTTGATATGGTAGAATTGACAGTTTCCTGAAGAGCTTGGGCCTTACCAAGAGTAAAGTTGATTCTAACCTTTACTTAAAGGTTATGAATGATGAGCCAGGTATATTGTTGCTACTATATTTAGATGATGTATTCTTGAGAATATGAAGAAAATGTGATAACATATTGGAGAAGAAGCTCGCTACAGAATTTGATGGAATACCTAATACATTATCTCTTAGGTCTTGAAGTTTTGTAGAGCACAGAGAAGATCTTCCTTAACCAAGGGAAGTATGCAGTTAAAATGAAGAGGTTTGACATGTTGAAATTTAAATCGATGTACACACCCGTGGAAACGAAGTTGAAGGTCCTGGTAGATACCTCGTCAAAATCGGTTGATGCTACTATGTACAGATAGTTTATTGGTTCGGTGATGTATCTGACGAATACTAGGCCAGATATATGTTTTTCTTTGAGTCGGTATCTGGTAGAACCTAGGCATGTTCACATTGTTGCTGCAAAACATATGATGAGATACCTTAAGGGTACGTTGGATTTTATACTAGAGATCATGACTTCAGATTGTATAGATATATTGATTCAGATTGAGCTGGAAGTGTCTCTGACAGAAAGAGAATTTCAGGATGTTGTTTTAGTTTGGGGTCAACCATGATCTCATGGCAGAGTAGGAAGCAATCTATCATTGCTCCCAGCATGTCAGGAGTGGAATACATTGTTCCATGTTCCACCAGTTGTGAATCCATATGGATTCGGATGTTGTTGAAAGATCTATTTGATCTCGAGATGGAAGCCACTGTGATCCTATGTGATAACCAAAGTTGTATAAATATGATGTGTTCCATGATGAGTTGAAGCACGTATAGATCTGGTATCACTTCATTCATGATATGATGCAGAGGCGATATTTAAATCTCCAATATGTTGGCACATATGAGAAGGTTGTAGACCAAGCCTCTGTCTCATGTAAAGTTTAAATACTTTTGAGACAAGTTTGGTATAGTCCGAAAGGACCTCCCTCGAAAGGGGGAGTAGTGCTGATGATACTTTGGTATCTTGACCAATAGAAGGTAGCTTAGTTAGGATTTTATATCCTAGGGGACTGATCATCCCTGGACAGATACCAAAGGTCTATAAGGACAAGATGTTAGAGTATTTTTTTATGTATATGCTAGCTTTGGTGATTAGTGGTAGCTCCATTAGGATTTTATATCCTAGGGAATATTTTGATTCCTGGAAAGATCCTTTGGATATGTCAGAGTACCACAAGATGTTGTTGATGTCAGCCTAGTGCTAAAGATTTCCAGGTTTGTTTTGATATTGTTGATGCCAGCCTCGTGCTGAAGATTTCCAGCTTCATGCTGATGTTGTTGATTCCAGCCTAGTTTTGAATATTTCCAGCTTCATGTTGATGTTGTTGAGATGTCATCTTCTTGCTGACAATTTCCATCTTCGTGCTAATATTGTTGAGAT
>SNQJ01S0041191.1:32769-51817 GCA_010110895.2 Picea sitchensis
CCAAAAGCTTCCCAATGGGGAGGTGTGATCAGGGGATCAAATTTTGCTCAAAAATTCAAAGTGCTCGGAATCGCTTCAAACCGGATGAGAGCGTAGGCCTCGTCCTTGCGAACCCAACGCAAATCATTTTGTCTCAAACGGACGGCAGGAACGAGAGATATTGCAATCTGTTCATAAAGTCAAACAGGCAAAAAAAAATGATGCTAACTGTACAGTTCGTACAGGCTGACGTGGTAGGGTCGTACGACCGTACATAAGTGACGTGGCAATCATTTGTTGGTTGACAGTTGTCGAATCAGATGGTGACACGTGGCATTTTGTTGGCTAATGGTAAGGTGCCACGTGGCCTAATCATGGGCTGCCATGTGGCACCCCTTTATTGGTTAATTGGTTGTATGTAAAATATTATTGGAGTCTGCGGGGTTCGACCCCCAGACCTCTCCTACCACATAGCGCCTTCGCAAGTACCGTCCGACCAACGGACCATCGATTGAGCCTTGATATGTATATGCATTACATTGTATTTAAAGTTGCAATTTGTACCATTTGGCGGGGGGTCGGGTCGGGGCTTAGCCCCGACCCATAGTCATATCATATGCTATGTGACCATGTATATTGCACGGGAATGTTATACCGTAAGCCAAACCTCCGGTCGCATGGATTATATTTATATGACCATGCCCTATGTGAAAAGGGGCGCGGGTTTTATGTTTGTAAGCCACGGTTTTATGGTATGACCCATGTGCCCACGACCGGAGCACGGGGAGTTAATACAATTGGAGCGGTTCAACCGTTAAGCCCTTTTTGCCAATACGCGCGGTCCTATGACCCATGTGCCCAGGTGCTAGGTGGTTAGGGGATGGCGTGCCCTTAACCGTCCTACGGTTTGCACTGTTGGCGCGATTGCGTCCGGTGCTGAGTTTTCACGCTATTTATTGCGTGTGTGCCAGGTTCAATTAACAAGGGTGCAATTTGTAGATGCAGACACAACAAGCTTGAAGGGGGAGACTTCCAGGAGGCCTAACTTCTTCGTTTTTCGACCGATTGAGGCTTCGAAAGAGCCCAGACAGGGGTTTTTGGACGCTCTGAAGCCATTGGAACAGTCGGTTTGTCAGTTTGAGCATTGTAAGACATGTTTTTGAGCACTTTTGAACAATTAATAATAATGATCCATTGGAAGCTGGACCAGGAGATGTAGCCCAAGAGAGGGGTGAACTCATTTATCAATTGCTATGTTTATGTGCTTATGCTCATTGATTATGCTATTGTCTATGTGTATTTTGCATAAGTAATCCCTTAATCTATGTGTTGCAAACTGATCCTTTTGCTTTAAACACATAACATTTACTTTGCAAATAATTTCAAGTATTTCAAGTCTTCTTCATTTTTAAATCATTCATCCCTATCATCAAAAACCTAATCTCCAAGAAGGAAACAACAATCATACTTAGTAAAGCTTTCCACCACTAAAGTGACAACCAACAATAGCAACATTGGTGAGTTTCTCCCTCTCGTGATGACATTGAAGAGTTTTCATAGGATTGTAATCTATCACTCAATCGATGCCTTTTCCCAATGCACATCCAATTGCCAAACTCTTCCACCACTTTGTACTAGTGTCATCAGTATGTGCAAGTGTGAATGCATGGACTTGGTTACACCTTTCCAGCATGAGAGCAATCTACATCACTATGTGCAAGTGTGAATGCATCGGCTTGGTTACACCTTTCCAACATGAGAGCAATCTACGTGGAATGAGTTATCTACCTTTTGTTGCGATGCCTAGGAATCACTTCTTTTCTTATGAAAAGGAAAGTTGGGCAAGCATCTAGCTTTCGAAGTGGAATGAGTTCTCTACCTTTTGTTGCGATGCCTAGGAATCACTTCTTTTCTTGTGAAAAGGAAAGTTGGGCAAGCGTCTAGCTTTCAAAGAAGTAATTTGGGAGGCCTATAAAACATCTATTTTACATCATCCACTTGACAAATATTCTACTTAAATTCTTTTAAGTGATAAATAAAAACACTTCTTTCTTTAATCCAACTTTCACATGTATTTATTATAAACATCAAATTCAAATTTTATTAAATCTAACTAAATTATATTAAATTAATATTTTATCTTATTTTATCACTCAATTAAAAAAATTCATATTAATTTTTTTTTAAATAATTCAAATAATCTGTATTAAATGTTTATTACATAATCAAATTATCATCTTTATATTATATAAATAATTTTAATTGCTTTCTTAAAAAATAAATGAATATTTATGTTTCCAAACATGTGAGGACTTCGATTCTTCTCCATTGTTCTTAAAAATAATGTATAATTTCAAAAACTCACCAGTATTAAATTAAAAGGCATTTTGTTTTTATTTTTATTTAAAACACATTGAGATTTTAAAAAAGTARATGAGTTTTTTCTACATGAAGAATACATCCAACTCATATGAAAAATAGTGCTTAAAGTCTTTATTTATCCGGAAACATMAGCTCTTGTGTATCCGGAAACATCGTTGTCAWYTGTTAAYTTATGTGAATGCACAATGGTTTTTACCAGAATTGTAATTATAAARGCCCAGCACCTCGGCAAAATATAGAAGAAAATTTACCAGTAAATCTGTTTATTCTATTCTCGTAGAGAAKTTACACAGATTTTGAATGTCTAAGTAAAGAATAGCACTTGGAGGATGGCTTTGATACTTGTTAMCAGTTCAAAGTTKYAMTKGGTTTCTTGATGTACAATTATGCTGTTCCTCGGAAGTTAGAATTATCTCCCAAATATGACTTCAAGTTTTTTTTTATTTTTTTTCATTTTTATCAAATATTCTCACTGTAATTAATTTTGCAATGTCGTATCCATTAATTTTGCAATGTCCTATCTATGTATATGTATGCTTGGACTACAGACATTTTGGTTGGTTTTATAAAGATTTCACTTAAGTCCTGGCAAGGAAAAAAATAATATGTATATGTATGCTTGGACTACAGACATTTTGGTTGGGTTTATAAAGATTTCACTCAAGTCCTGGCAAGAAAAAAAATAATAACATTTTCAATAAAGTTTTAATCAACGACATTTTTTTCAATCAAAAAATAATAACATTTTCACTAAAGTTTTAATCAACGACATTTTTTTCAATCAAAGCTTATGTTAACTGTGAATCACAATCAATTTCTCATTGTTCAGAGAAGAATGTTTTTTGTATTTTTATGCTGCCCAGCGAAGTCAGACATTATGAGAACACTTTGAATTATTAAAAAAATACTTACCAAAACTTATCCCAATTTCTCATTGTTCAGACAAGAATGCTTTTGTATTTTTATGCTCAGACATTATGAGAACGCATTGAATTATAAAAAAAACACTTGCCAAAACTCCAAGTCCCTCAAGACAGGGACTTGATGCTTAGCACCGCATCTTGTTAATTGTGTTTTAGTGGCTGGGATAAACACCCAGACAGATGATCTTTGTACATGTTGGGAAATATATTTAACCTTGACAGTTGATCTCTCTTCATTTATCAAACAGATTAACATGTGGGATGTTGGGAAACATAGTTAACCTTGTAAAGTTTGATCTTTCTATTTATCAAAAGCGTTGTCTAAGAAATGGTTATTTTTATAGGAATTGGACAATATAAATTTACAAGGATTACTATTTTTTGTTATTCAAAATCTGTTTTTAATACAGAAATGAATTTAACATATTGGAAAACCCCTTAACACTTTGATTATACGGAAATCTATAAAACTAACAATTTCTGAAAACCCCTTAACACTTTGATTATAGGGAAATCTATAAACCTAACAATTTCTCACTGAATTTTGAACAAATGTCCAAGAAAAAAATCATAATTTCATATAACGTTTAACATAAAGCTTTATTCTAAACAGACGTTGGCATAAGGCTTTATTCTAAACAGAGTAACGTGGAAACAGTCTAAATGGTCCTTCCTTCTGTTTCATAATTTTAAATGGTGCTCTATCCGTTTATAACACAAAAAAACAGCTATTGGAAGAAAGTGATTTAATCATCTTCCAGGCCGAGTATCTGTAACAACAGAATGTCCATGATGTGGCTCTATGTGGAGAGCCAGCAGCTCCATATCAATTGGGTATATCAGCACCAGCGCCTTGGTACATCTTAGTAATGATAGGATTGCAAACGCTGCCCAGCTCCTTAATCTTGATGTCAAAATCTTCGGGGTTGACAATCTGGTCTTGATCCAGCCACTGAATAGTCTGTTCGATAGCATCCTCAATGTATCGGACATTGTGCCTCATGTCGTAAGCATAGTTCTCCAACGAATTCTTGGCAATGATAGGATTGCAAATGATCTTCAGCTCCTTCATCTTGTAATCAAACTCGTCGGTCTTGGCAAGCGGGTTTTGATAAAGCCACCGAATAGCCTGTTCAATGGCATCCTCGATCTTTCGTACAGTGTTCTTCATGTTGTAACAGTAATTCTCCAAGGAGTTCTTGGCCTCCACTTTCTTCCTGTGCTCTTTATCCTCGCATCTGTATTCCTCAGCATTCAGAACCATTTTCTCAATCTCCTCTTTCCTTAATCTACCCTTGTCATTTGTGATGGTGATCTTGTTCTTCTGACCAGTGGTTGTCTCCTCAGCAGACACATTGAGAATACCATCGGTATCAATATCAAAGCACACTTTGATTTGGGGAAATTCTGTTGGAGCAGGGGGAATGCCAGAGAGATCGAATTCGCCCAACAAGTTGTTGTCCCGGGTTCGACTTCTCTCACCCTCATACACCTGAATCGATACATCAGGCCCAGGCCGGTTAAATGATTGAGTTGAAAAGACTCGCTCCCTCTTTGTGGGGATGGTAGTGTTCCTAGGGATCACAACTGTCATAGCACCGCCTGCAGTTCCAATCCCTAGTGAAAAAGCAGTAACATCCAAAAGTAGCAGATCTTGAACTTTCTCATCATCCTCTTTACTCAAAACAGCAGCCTGCACCGCAGCTCCGTATGCGACAGCCTCATCGGGGTTAATACTCTTGCAGAGTTCTTTGCCATCAAAGAAGTCCTGCAATAAGGACTGCACTTTGGGAATCCTAGTAGACCCACCAACAAGAATCACATCATGGATTAAGTTCTTGTCAATCTTCGCATCCCGCAGGCATTTTTCGACAGGCTCCATGCACTTCCTGAACAAATCCATGTTCAACTCTTCGAATTCAGCCCGAGTAATGGTGGAATAAAAGTCCACACCACCGTAGAGAGAATCGATCTCAATGGTGGTCTGGGCAGTTGATGAGAGAGTTCGCTTTGCCCTAGCACAGGAGTTTCTCAGTCTCATGAGAGCTTTGGCATTGCCAGTCATGTCCTGCCCATACTTTCTCTTAAAGACTTGCACAAAGTTATTCACCAATCTGTTATTAAAATCTTCCCCTCCCAAATTGTTATCACCAGCAGTGGCCTTCACCTCAAAAATACGGTTTTCCGTTGTCAAAATTGAAACATTACAAGTACCCCCACCCAAATTAAACATGAGAACGTAGATCCCACCTTCAATATTAGCCTTGTTGTCCAATCCATAGGCAAGGGCAGCAGCGGTAGGCTCGTTGATGATTCTCATAACATTCAAGCCAGCGATGAGACCAGCATCCTTGGTTGCCTGCCTCTGAGAATCATTGAAATAAGCTGGAACAGTGATGACAGCATTCGTCACCGTCGTCCTAAGATAAGCTTCGGCAATCTCCTTCATCTTTGTTAAAACCATGGAAGAGATCTCCTCCGCTGCAAAATGCTTCTCCTTCCCTTTGTATGCTACAACGATGATGGGCTTATCATCAGAACCCGGAATGACCTTGAAAGGCCATAGCTTCATATTCCTCTGAACGTAAGAATCAGAGAACTTCCTTCCAATCAACCGTTTTGCATCTGCCAGAAAGTTAACAAACCGACTTAGTTAGAAAATCAGAGTAGAACATCAAACCCTTAAAAAATATTCAAATTAGTCAGAACGGGGAAGAATGTTGAAAATAAAATCGTATGGGCGTGGGTAGCGATTACTGACCGAAGACGGTATTGAAGGGATTTCTGGCAACTTGGTTCTTCGCGGCCTCTCCGATGAGGCGCCCTTTATCAGTAAAGGCGACATAGGAGGGAGTTGTTGGATTCCCGTGATCATTAGGGATGATATCTACCCTGCCATTCTGCCACACTCCCACACACGAATACGTCGTTCCCAGATCAATGCCGATAGCTGGCTTCGTTCCCAGATCAATGCCGATAGCTGGCTCCTCGTCGGATTCATCTATGGAAAAACAAAATTGCACCATACCTCGCTGCCTAGACCAGAATCCGATGAACATAAAAAAAATTAATCTGAACCATTTTGGGATTTAAATTTCAATTCTAGTTACATGGATCATTTCAGAAGCCATGAATCATCCTTTGATTGTAATTCTAGTTAAATTTCAGCTACTGGGTTTGGGGTAAACTCCTCCCAAAAATTAAAAAAAAAAAAAATACAATTTGGGTTTGGGGTAAATTCCTCCGCCAAATTAAAGAAAAAAAAAACAAAGCAATTTGGCAAGTGACTAGCCTCAGCACTTGCGATTTCCAACCATTTTGTCACTCAGATAGACAGGCAAGCAGAGGCATTCGCGAGAAAAACGAGAGGAGAGCAGAAAAGTTCAAAGTAAACGAGATGTGGAACGTTACCCACAAATTCACAGTCATGGCTGGTTTCGTCACCGGTGCTGCCGGTGGCCTAAGCCGCATTATCTAGGCTGACTGGCACAGTCATGGCTGGTTTCGTCACCGGTGCTGCCGGTGGCCTAAGCCGCATTATCTAGGCTGATTGACAATGATGTAAATAGTCTCATTATGATTGTTTAACTTGATACCTTTCTGTCATTTCAAAATTGGGTGGTTTAATTGTGAGTTGCTGTAAAAATTAATAATAATAATAAAATATATATATTTTAAATTGTAAAATAATTTTATTATTATATTTTAAATTGTAAAAAAAATAATTTTATTATTAAAACTTTATATTAATATAAAAACATTATTTATTTCAATTTAAATTATAATAATAATATATTCATAATAAAATCAGATAAAAAATTGAATTGATGTAGGATTTTTTTTTGGTTTGTAAGATAAAACTCTATACACTAATTTGAACTGTTAATTTACAATTTTAAATACTAGATATTACACTAATTTGACGTTAAAATTTACAATTTTATATACTAGATATGCATACTTTAGTCTTCTATATGCATTCTATACACTAATTTGACTGTTAAAATTTACAATTTACATACTAGATATGCATACTCTAGTCTTCTACATTTAAATTAAAAATATACTAGATATGCATACTCTAGTCTTCTAGATTTAAATTAAAAACATACGTTATAGTCCATAAAATTTTATATTATAAAAATACTATTTGTTTTAATTCTGATTGTTCAACATCCTCTCTTGGTCGGCTCTTTAACAAAGAAATATTTATAAGTGGTCTATAGGTCTATAAATGCCACATACGTCCTCTTATTGAACTACTTCCTCTAGCTGCAATCTCACACGTACCTTGTATTGCTAAAAACTTGACACATACATGGAACCTGATCATCCGTATGTTGAACGTGCTTCACATTATCTGGAAGAATTAAGATATTTCACAATGTTGAACTGCATTAAGTATTCGTTCGTCCCGTCTAGGAGGATTACCACGACCACGAATAGTTAAGCATCTTTCATGTCTTTATTGCTGAGTTGTTTTAGCAAAGGGTAGAATAAGTTGGAGAATACTCAACGAACATAAGAGAAACAACATTACACTTAAATGCATTCATAAACATAACCACAAGATGAAAAGAGATCACGAAAATTGTAAGTCTGGGCAGAGTGAATGTCGAAAATGGTGATGGCGGCAACTAGGAAACGGGGATGAAGGGAAACACAGAGGAATGAGATTCAAACTGTGCTTGGGAACTAGGAGTGTTACGCAGGTAGAAGGCTTCTCGGGTTGTAAATCCTGAAAGCACCTTTTCTACATGGAAGAAGCTATCAACGACTTGATGAACTCGGAAGACGAGGTGCTTTGGAATCAATCCAGAATCTCTGTATCAAATGACGAGCTCAGAAGTGGGCAAGACCATGTCAGGAGAGGGTTGACAAAAGGGGACCCAAAAAAAGACATTATAGTGAATAGGATTGAGTCTGCTCTTAGAAGGAGGGTGGGAGCTTTCTTCAAGGACCCTGAAGGACACGGGCCAGATGGACTACATGCAAGTCCTACAAAGGGGGGTTAGGTTACGTCTCTTAAAGGGGGGAATGCAAGGGTAGACGACCCCCAGACAAGAAGACGAACCCCCTTGTTACCGAGCCCCGGGCACTTTTTTCACAAAGATGAACCTTCTTCAACAGTTGGGTTAGGGGACAGAGGAGTCCATCCGGGGTATTTGGAGCAATCGACGGGTGGAAACCTTGAACTTGATCTTGACACTAACGGGGAAGCACATAAGACCAGGGGGACAGTTGGGAGAGGGAACAAACTATGGAAACCAAGGAAAGGAAAGCAATAAATGGTTCTCGGAGGAGATGTACGCTTGCAGGAGGTTTAAAAATTGGCAATGTGTGTACTAGTGGGAAGACTCTCTTACAAATTGTTGAGTAGACAAAGTCTAGATGACTGGGCGGAGGAATGTTGGCACCCATTGATAGGCTATACACCGGAGGTAGTGATATTAACCAAGGGGTGGTGCTGTTTTTTATTCAAAACTCCAGAAGACACCATGAAAATATTACAAGGAACCTAGATCCTAAACAGAGGAAGCCTGATGCTAAAAAGGTGGCAAGTGGGCTTCGATCCAGTGACAGAATATTTCCAATTCAGACACATCTGGGTACTTTTACCAAGCTTTCCATTTCAATTTTGGAATGAGGGTGCTTTCAAAGCTATTGGAAATGAACTAGGGAGGTTTCTCCATGTGGAAACCTCGACCCTATAAAGGTCTGACAGAAGAATGGGGAAAGTGTTGGTGGAGTTGGATATCCACACTGGGTTGTTGGAAGGAAACGATATAGAATGGAGGGGGGGAATCTACACACAAAAGCTCGACTATCTAGGCCTTCCCTTTCGCTGCACATCCTACAGAAGAATTGGTCATCTCCGAAAAAACTGTCAAGGATACGTTTCAGAGGAAGAATTAGAGGCCTCAATGCTCAGAAAAGCAGACTATAATGAACCCTCTTGAGAAGACCCCTCCAGAAATGGAGGTAGGCACCACGTCTGAAGAGGATACACAGACTTCTACAACGTTGGACTCCAACCTAAGTAAGTTAAAAATCATGTGCCCCTCCTTCTGCTCCACTTTATCAGGGTGGGAAATAAAGAGACTAAATCTCTTAAAAACCATAGACACCGGGGAATCCTCGGCAATCCCGAAAATTTCTACTAGTGAGGTGGTAAATGGTGTTAAAAAAATTACAACAAAAAGACAACAGGATTTGGAAACTCTAGACCAGTAGAAAACATATGTGTAGAAACTAGAGAGAAGCATAGGGTTGGACCCAACTAGGGAGAGGTTGGGCAGTGAGAGGTTGGTGGGGAGGGAGATGACCCCTTGGGATAACTCTGTGGAAGTCATTCTGGAGACCTTTGTCCCCAGTTATCGAGACATGCTTGTTAAGAAACCATTGATGAGGAACCCAGGAGGAGACACAAAAAATGAGCACTAGAGAGGGGGTCTAGGGTACAAAGTTTCGACCATAAAAACGAGAAGTGCTCACAGGAAAGGTGCAAGCAACAGTGGAAACTTGGTCATTCAAGAGAACACAACAATTGAACAAAGGGATCTTAGAGGACTCAAAGCCCTAGCCAGAGTTAAAACATGAAACTTCTCTCACTAAATATAACAGGAGTTGGAGGGGCTCCTAAATATGCTACCCTCCGATGACTACTGGCAAGTTTGAAACCTGATATTCTATTTTTGCAAGAGACTATGGTAGGAGTTAAAGCAAGGGTTTTAGTCACTAAACTCTTGCCTAGTTGGGCTTGTTGTGCGATCAATTCGACGAGTCAGTCAAGGGGACTATGTGCATCCTGGAACCCAGATATTTTGGATCTACATCCTATTGCAACTTTTGTTGGCATCTTATTGGAGGGCACACTGCTTGAGGGAAGCAGACCGATCTCTCTCTTCAATTGTTATGGATCTTGCATGGACATGAAATTGTTCTGGGAAGCAGTGGCTAATAGTGGCTTGTTAGCCATCAAAAACTTAATTTTTGCAAGAGATCTCAACTTTATTGTATCTATCAGCGAAGTATGGGGTACAAAAGCCAAATTAGATCCCCATGCTGATTTTTTTAAAGGTACTTTTCATAGATTCAGGCTGGTAGATGTTTCCCTTGAAGAGTACGCTCCAACTTGGCGTAATGGAAGAAGTGGGGAAGAAAGCATAGCTAAGAGAATTGACATATTTTATCTATCGAGTGAATTAATCTCTTCGATGGGTAGGTTCATATCTTGGGCTGTACACCCCTTTTTCTTAGACCATGCTTTGATAGTGCTAGAGCTTGATGTCGGCCAGAGATTGAGTAACTACCCCTTTAAGCTAAATCCAATTTGGATGGAAGAGAAAGGATTTAATTAGCTAGTAGCTTCATTATGGAAGACAAAGGAGTTTGATTCTGAATCTTCATCAATGAGAAGACTAGCAGGGAAATTGAAAGCTTTAAAACTCAAACTGATAGAGTGGGTGAAACAACAAAAGAAACGCAGACTCAGTGAAGTAATTGTAGTGGAGGCGAATTAAAAAATCTATACAGTAACAAATACAGAGGAAGGGCAGTGATGGACTCGGAAAGCTTTCTGAAAGAGCTGGAAAGAAAAAGACGAAAATTTTTATTAGATGAAGAATCTTGGAGACAAAAAAGTAGGGCCACTTGGCTCCAAAAGGGTGATCAAAATACCAATTTTTTCCACCTGTTTGCAATTTACATGAAAAATAAAAAGGCCATTTGGGAGATGAAGGATGAACCAAGAGTCACCCACACGGGACAAAAAGACATTGAGGCGGAAGCGGTGAGATACTTTAAAGTATTGCTAGGATTTCTTAGTGTTGACTGAATTGTTCTAGCTCGAATATCCAAAGAAACTATTCAAGTAGGTGTTAATAAAAGAAATGGACTATTTCCATTAATTGAGTGAGAGTTAAGTTCTTTTGAAATACAATGTATAAGATATGACTTTCCAGTTCCTGCAATTCCTTGAACAATCATCTTTAGTGGATGTTCAATATTAGCATCATTGAAATGTTGAACAATAATTTGAAAACAAAGTCATTGCTTTTCAGACAATGAAAATGCATATGTTGATGTAGAAGGAATGAGGATTCTACATCACTTTGCATGACATTCCTCAAGGGATCGACTCAAAATTTGTCGCATAGATTGGTCTTTTCAAAGATTTACAATAAACACAATTTCCACACTCCCCGATGAACAAGGGAAGCAGATGGTCTCGTTCCTTGAGATCTGTCACGCCTTCTCTCACGCTCTTGACTATCCCTGCAGCCTCATGGATGAATATGGGTGTAAAAACTTTATCATCCTCAAGGTTCTAGAAAGTAACAATAGAGTGACAAAGGGAGGTGCGAGTGATTTTGATGATGACTTCCATAGCCTATGGTGGATCTACTTAAATTTCTTCAATAACCAATGGTTTCTTTGGCCCCAATTCTATGATAACCTTACAAGTGATGAATTTTCTGGCTGTGTCAGCAAATAAGAGATGAACGCCTTCCAAAACATTTTTTCCAAATGTATCGATGAGATGATTCAAACCAGTTTCTTCATTCAAAGCTTCCATGACTCTGGTTCAACTGAATATAATACCATATTCTTCATTCTGTTTTTGTGTTCATGGGTAGCATGATTCTTCTAAACCATCTACCAAATTTATGAACAATAAATTTTATTGCATAACACTAATAAACTCTACAGTGCTCTATGCACACATAAATTGACTCAAAAATTCAAATGTAGAAATAATGTAGTAATTACTCACAACAAAAAATCTACTCTCATATGCTAATATTATATTATGTACAGAGGATTAGAACTGCAAAATTTGCATGATCACAACCCCTTATTGTGAGAGAGTCGGGGTTGTTCTGATAGCATGAAAGGAAATGAGAGGGAAAACATAATTTGCTTACACACAAAACTAAATTGAGTATGTTCCTCAATAATGAAAGTACGCATATAAATACATAAATACTTGGCTTAAGATAGATACACGATCTTAACCACACTAACAAACTCTTGAGATAATATCTTACCCACACAACAAACTAGGAGATAACTAGTTGGAGAGAATCTCTCATAAACAACTAGATCTAACAACCTCCTCAATCTTAGAAGAAAACAACTCACGTAGAGATTCTCTTCCTCACAACGACCAATACATTTAACAAACCGCGACCTTATGGTATTATGAAGAACCCCACATTAATTTCTAAGACAAGTAGGACTTAATAAGTACAACAAATATCACATGTTAACATTGCATAATATTGTTGCAATAGGAGTATTCAATGTTGTTGAATTCATTTTTACATTAAAAACAATAATTTTATTTTAAAATTACAATTTCAACAAAAATTGTCTCACTAAATTATAATGATAGCAAGTTGAAAAAAATCTAAAACTTACAATATTTAACGTCCTCTCTAAAAATATATAACACTCTGTTTGAATAATTTATGGAATACATAATGAGTGATTATGTAACCACTCTCATCTTGGAATCGGGAGGATGGAGAGACGATGCCGAACCAGGGGGAGCTTTCACAAATTTCAAATTTCTTGGCCAGAATTAACCAGTGGGATGCCATGGTCGATGGCCTGATACCTACATTTGACTAGCCGAGGATATGGAGGGTTCTGGTAGTATTTCTTCACCTTCTCTAGTTTCTCGCTAGCTAGGTTTTTTATCATTTATTTTTCCATCCCGCAAGAGTTTTGGTGCAGGGAACTGCTAGTTTTAGAGGCACTTAGGTGGGTGGTGGTATTTATTATAGTTATTAATTTTTCATTGTCCTTTCTTCCTTTCTATTCTTGGAAACTGTATCATTTCTTCCCAGAACGTGGAGCTCACCTTTACTTGTTCTTTGGGGATTTGATAGTGGATCACAGGTGGATTGACTCATTAAATACTGGTCAGTGTTTTATTTAATACCCCCTTACCTTGGATTTTGGAAAGTTTATAGCCCTTGATTTCTGAGTTTTAGTATTAGTGCAATCCAAGTGGAGGCCCGATGGCCCTTAATAGGTTGGATATTAATGCGAAGGTTAACAAGTCAATGAACGAGTCAGTATAAGGAATATGGCAAGAGGCAGAAGTAAACCCAAACCTCACTTCTTCGAGGGTGCATACGAGGTTACATTCATTTGGATTTTGTTCTAGTGTTGTGCCGTCTGTATCACATGCAAAGCGACTTAGCGGAGATTATGTTTTAGCACCCTCATTTGAAACTTTCTTACCTGCCCTGTCGGATTCATCTCTGGGGGTGCCGAGACAATGTTCGGGGAACAGTCCATAGACTGTCAATAGAGGGATTGATACTACGCTTTCCCGAAATAAGACTCCTAGTCATTCTAATGATTGAAAGAGTTGCATACAGTGGGTTGCAAACAAGGTAGTCAAAAGGATGGTCTTAGGCTCGGATATTGGTTTGGAGGATACTTGCAGGTTGGTGCTTTGCGGCTTAGTGGGGAGATTTGCATATGGTAATTTATGTGCGGAAAAACTTACTATTTGGTTGGAGCGTGTTTGGTCACCGGTCTTAGGATATGTACCAGAGGTATTTTATTTAAGGAAAGGTTGTGTGGGGTTCTTGTGTAACACTCCAGAAGATGTAGCTTCACTGCTTGAAAAGAACTGGGTAAATGGAGCAAGTAGCCTCATGTTAAAGAGGTGGTGGGTTGCTTTCAACCCGGTTACAGAATACTTCTCCTTAAGACATTTTTGGGTACTGCTCCCGGGTTTACCCTTATATTTATGGAATGAAGAGGTGTTGGCGGCCATTGGATATTCCCTTGGAAACTTCATTATGATTGACAAAGAAAATCTCTCGACGACAACTAGAAAGGTTGGTAGGGTCCTGATTGAAATGGACGTGCACCTTGGGTTGTCGAAGACACTAGAGATTGAGTAGAGAGGAAAACGCTTCCTGCAGAGAATTGACTACCATGGTATTCTGTTCAGATGCAATTGTTGTATAATTACTTCACATTTGAGACGAGATTGTAAAGGTTTTGGTGATGGAGATAGTGCATAGGAAGGTTCTGATCTTTTATAGAGCACACATGATTCCTCAATGGAAATGAGATTCTATGGTTACGAAGTTGTGCAACAAGACCGAGTCGATCCTAGATACTTGGAGAGCTCAGCCTTTGTAACCGGTAAGCTGCAATCACATTGCCCAGTTTTTTTTAGTTCTCTGTCTTTGTGGGAACGAGAAGTAATAAACTCATATGTTTGGCTAAAGAGTGTAACTTCTAAATATTTCTCGCCACCTTTATCTGAAACGGGGGGTTATGTTGCTACTAGTCAATCTTCTGGGTACCAAGAGCCCTTACCTACCTCATTTACTGTCTCCCCGAGGTTGGAGCCTTTGACTATCACTGATAGTCAGGAGTTGTCACGTGTTAAGAAGACCCAACTGAATCCTTCTCTGGAACCCACCAATCCTTCTGAGTCCACCTATAGCCCGTGGAAAAGTCAACTGATGATGGGTCACCCTACCTCTCCATGTGGCTATAGATAACTAGAATATGAGGAGACCTCTCTCTCTACTGTGCTTGATTCATTGATCCAACTCATCCGAGATAATGATGCAAATGTACAACTACCAATTTATCTTGGTAAAACGGTCATTGAACGTGTGGCCGAAAAAGGGGAGGCTAGCTGCACACAATCCACTTTAGTAGAGGCCGGAAAGGAATTTGCATGGTCTAGGGGACTGTGAATTGAACATTCACCGATAAAGACAAGGAGTTCCTGGAAAAAATCTACTCTAGAGTCCTCTCTTGATACAATATCACACACATCCACCGAAGGTGGGGCACTTAGAGCGTTGAAGGCCCTTGTAAGGTCAAAGTAATGTTATTTCTCTCCCTCAATTTAAGGGGGACTGGAGACTCCCTAAAATTGGCCTCGGTTCGATGTGTTTTGGAAAAAACACGACCTAACATTGTTTTCTTTCAGGAGACCTTGGTACACTCTGATAAAGACCGTAAGTTCTTTCACACCTTTTGGCCAACTTGGCTAAGTTGTGCAGTGAATTCAGTTGGTACATATGGTGTTTTAATGGTTTCTTGGGATCCAAATTGCTTTGATCTGGTTCCTTTTCTTACTTGTGGTGGGATTTTATTGACAAGCTTTTGTTTAGAAAGCAAGAGACAGATTACACTTCTAAATTTCTATGGGCCATGTGTGTAGTGCAAACTCTTATGGGAACAACTGGAAAATTCAGGATTGTTGACTCTAAATTTTTTTATTCTAGCAGGGGATCTAAACTTGGCACTATCATCAGGTGAAATCTGGGGCGATGCATCCTCATTGGGGTCTCTGGCAAGTTATTTCAATACTTATTTTCATAATAACAAGATCGAAATAGTTCCGGGGAAAGTCGTTCCTACTTGGCGAAATGGATGTTCAGGAGAAGATTTTATTGCTAAGAGACTGGAAAAAAATTTCCTATCCAAATATTTATTAGATAGAGTTGTCATCTACAGAGCATGGGTGGAATATCCCTTCATCTCTAACCATGCCTCGATTTTTCTTCAACTGGATTTAGCTCCTCTCTTCAAGGATTTTCTGTTCAAATTCAACCCTCTATGGATTAAGGATCAAGGCTTCATATTGATGGTACACAAACTGTGGAACGATCCAAAATATCTCACTAAAACTGGTAAATAGAAAAGGCTTGTTTGGAAACTAAAAGATCTAAAAGCTAATACGAAAATTTGGCAAAAGGACCGAAAGATTTGTAAAAACTATAGACTCTAATGCCTGGAGAAAGAGATATCCTTTAGGTTACAAAACCTTGCGGATGGTACCCGTAATACTATTTTTAATACTTCATTAAAGGATATGGAACAAGAAAGAAAAACTTTACTTAATGAAATAGAGGAGCAATGGCGCTAGAGAAGTCGAGCTATCTCGATACACAGTGGAAACCAAAACACTAAATATTTTCATAAATTCACAAATTTCAGGAGAAACAACAAGTATGTATGGGAGATACAAGATGAAGCGGGACATTTACATTGTGGTCAGGAAAATATTTAAAAAGTTTCTTTAAAATGCTTTAAATATTTTTACAAAGAACAATTGGCTCCTTCTACCAGTGACCAAGTCAGGGTGGTTGCTTTGTTTTCTAATATGTTGAATGACATAGAGGCTGAGGAATTATACAAACCTATTGAAAAGGAGGAATTGAAGAAGATATTATCAAACTTCAAAGTGGATAAGAGTCTGGGCCCGGATGGCTGGACAATTGAGTTTTTTAGCCATCTCTTTGATCTCGTAGGTGAGGATATTCTTGAAATGGTTGAAGAGTCTAGATTAAAAGGTTTTATCCCAGGGGCATTAAACTCGACTTTTATTACTTTGATTCCCAAAGTAAAAAAGCCTCATAATTTCGTAGAATACAGATCGATCTCTCTGTGTAACCTTAGCTATAAAATTATTTCCAAGATTATAGTTGATCGGA
Organism: Picea sitchensis; assembly: GCA_010110895.2. NCBI lineage: Eukaryota > Viridiplantae > Streptophyta > Pinopsida > Pinales > Pinaceae > Picea > Picea sitchensis. The sequence goes on from SNQJ01S0041191.1 coordinate 49,544, forward strand.
TTGAACCGATTATGTATAGGTCGCTTTCGAAGGAGCAACTGGGTTTTATTCAAGGGAGACAGATTTAGGATGCCATCGGTACAGTTCATGAATGCATTCACAGTATAAAAAAGAAGAAAACAAAGTCTTTAGTTTTAAAATTGGATTTACAGAAAGCATATGATTGCATTAACTGGGACATGTTGCGTATGCTCCTTCTCCAAATTGGTATGGGCCCAAAAATGACAAAATGGATAATGAGTTGTGTGGTATCCCCTTCATTCTCAGTTTTGATTAATGGAAAGGCCACTGAGTTCTTTAAAAGTGGCAGGGGATTAAGGCAAGGTTGCCCCTTATCCCCTCTACTCTTCATTTTGGTTATGGAAGGATTGAGCCTCTTATTAAAAGATATTCAAAGAGAAGGTAAGTTGACTGGTATTAAAGTGTCCAGGACAATAAAAATTCTACTCTACATATATTTTTTTTTGACAATGTGATCATAATGACAAATGCTACAATGCAGGAGTGGTGGGATATTGATAAGGTGTTAAATTTTTTATGTCTGGCCTCAGGCTTAAAAATTAATGGAACAAAGTACACATTCCATCAAGATGGATTGACGGAACATGATCTAATGCCCTTCAAAGCTCTATTTCCTTTTAGATTCTCGGAGCTGGATTTAGGTTTTAATTACCTCAGATATTTTCTTAAGTCATGAGTGCAGCCCGTCGAAGATTGGGGTTGGTTAATAAAAAAGATGGAAAAAAGGATTAACAATTGGTGTTATAGATGGTTGTCCTTAGGAGGATGTTTCACCCTTTTGAAAGTTGTACTAGAAAGTCAACCTATCTACTAGATGTCTCTTGTTGTTGTCCCATGTTCGGTCTTGAATACTCTGAGGAAATTGATGTATAATTTTCTTTGGAAAATAAAATGTGATTCTAATCAAATGCATTTGTGTAATTGGGAGCAGATTACTCTTCCAAAGGTATTCGGGGGCTGGGGAATTCACAACATCTTTGATTTTAGTAAATCATTGGCCGCAAACACCCTATGGAGAGTATTAATGGGTGAGGGCATATGTCACAGGGTTATACTGGACAAGTATCTTCCTCATTCGACTATGATAAATTGGCTTAGATCTCATTCCTCCCATCAGAACGTGTCTTCTAGAATCTAGAGAGGATTATTAAAAGTTGTTCACTTAATCACGCATGGGTTAAGTTGGAATCCAAGGATAGGCCAGCTAATCGCTCTAGGTAAAGTTCAGATCCTGGGGATGGGAAATAAATCTTTCCTCTCTAATAATATTTTGTCTTCTTTAAAACAAAGGAATATTATTACACTTGCACAGGCCAAGAAACATTCAGTTGATCAGTTTATTTCCTCCTATTGGCTGAGTGGTAGTGATTTGGGATTCCAGGAGAAATTGCAAATGAATGGGATCAGTTCAGGTGGGCGCTTATTGATTCTGGAGCTATCATCCAAGATTCCGAAGATACATTAATGTGGATAGGAGGAGATAATTATGGAACTCCTTTTGTTAAAAATTTCTATTGGAGCATAATTTCAACAAAATGTCTAATGAAAGTGGAGACTTGGAGATAGTCTATCTGGAAGTGGAAAATCCAATTAAAGATTAAATTGTTCATCTGGTTGGCAATGGAAGGAAAAAATATTACTTGGGACTCTCTGCAGAAAAGGGGATGGGAAGGTCTCGGTCGTTGTCCACTCTGTAAACAAGATTCAAAAAATATTATTCATCTCTTTAAGAGCTATCCTTTTTCCACATCCATTTGGAATATCCTAACCAAATAATTAAACTTAAAAAGTTGTTGGTTTGGGAACACATTGTCGGAATGCATTAAAAACTGGTATGAGGAAAAGATAGTCCCTACTCAGATAGCAGCTCTTATTTGTTGGTTCATTTGGAATGAGCATAACAAAGCAATTTTTGAAGAGTCCAACCCTTCAATTCACGCAGTGATTTATAACACATTGGCATTACAAAATAGGACCAGTACACTTCCGAAGGATAGACTTCTGAGAGATATATTGATCATTCATAAAAATGATTCTGCAATAGCATGGTTCGATGATGTAGCACAAAGAGATGGCATATTGTGTGATGTAGGTGGTGTAATAAAAACTTTGGATGCTACAGTCATAAGATGGACCTTTAATTATGGCAAAGGAACCAATACAAGACTGGAACTCTTGGGAGCATGGGCCACTCTCATGCTAGAAAATTACTTGTCATTACATCACATCCATGTGTTATAGAAAGATTTGCCT